>CM076573.1:208167971-208365444 GCA_034641835.2 Pinus albicaulis | reverse complement strand
GATCAAACAAAATTGTTCTTATGTTAAGCCCGCCGGACTTCAAATGGCGATAAACCATAATTTAAACCAAATTCGCATTCCAAAATATCCTGCTGACGTCGGCCAATTTTGTGACACGAAAACCAATTGAATTCCAACCTAATCTTTTTTGGGTCTGAAGTTGGGCTGGCGTACGGAGGGAGAGTTGTGATGCAAATTTCTTATCAAATTCGCCCTAATCTTTTTCAGGTTCGGATTTCCACTGCGCGAGCGGCCCAAACAAAGATATGCTCCAATCAATTTTTTCCATGTGTCCTCAATCAAATGTTGCCCTGTTCCCGGATGCGGGTGCATTCGATTGCGTTTAAGGCGATGGGACATGGATGTGGCAATTTCATATCAATCGCATTAAGTTTTAATGCTGTTTAATTAAGTTCCAAGGTTTTCACATCAAATCGCTTTAAGTTTTAACACTGTTCAAGATCGGACCTCCACTCCTGTTAGAAATTCCGCATGCTCCAATATGATCCGGCCTTTGGCTCTCATTAATGATCAGAGATCAATTATGACAGGCGTCCTTCGATTGCATTGCAGTCGGGTCGATAAAATGGCATTTCGCTATGGTTTTTTAGACGAGCCGGTTGCTGGGTTACATTGTCTGCTCACTATGACGAGAAGGAGAAGTGGCCAGTTGAACTACTGCTTAGACCTTGCTGCATATCTGCATTTATCTCGGTTTGGTCCTTGTCTGTCTTCCTTTGTTTCTTGGAATTCTGCTTCTCCATCTCCTCTTGTGCCCACTGCGCCTGAGACTGCACCCATGCCTCGCCTGCGTCAAAGGATGCATTGCCGCAAGGGGAGTACTAGAGGTCAACCCCTGCGCGCTCCCTCTAGCCCCTCAACCGAGTCGTCTTCCCAGTCTAGTGATTATCACGCAGGTCGCTATCCAGATACTAGAAGTGGGCGGGGTCGGGTTCTAGGATCTGGCCACCGTATGGGCTCCCCTGCTCCTCATTTCCCTAACACTTCACCTTATCCCATGACATGCACTGCTCTTTTTTCCTTTAATTTCTCTCTGAACCGCCCACGAATCACAGCTTCAATTACTGTGGTTTTCCGTGAGGAGGCCCAAATGGAAGAACAATGCACCCATCCAGCGGGTCTGAGCTCAGAAAAAGCCGACCAGCATTCGGGCCTTCAGGAGGGGAGTGGTGGCATGACTGTGGAGGTAGCACCTAGCGATCCTGGACCTTTCGAAGGATGGTGCCGAATCGTCGAGGAGCCATAGGAGTAGTTTGGTTAATTTTTTTTCTTGCTTCGCGGCCCACTTAATTAGGCTGCTTTTAGATTATATTACTGTGCTGGACCTCTGTAATATTTTTGAATTTTGTAAACGTTCAAGACTGGTTTCCCCATATGAGGGCAGTCTTCTTAATTTTTTTATTTTTTTATGACAAATTTGCCATGAGTCTGGGCAATGTTTTCGACTTTGGTGTAATTTTATTCCCACTGTTAATAGATTAACTTTACTTAGAAAAAAAAATGTTGACCTGTTTCTATTTTAAACCTGTTTTTTGAAATACAGAGCCATGTTTATATGATTGTTTATAGTCGAAGCACTGCGGGGTGGTTTATTATATTAATATTTCACGGTCGAATTATGTTCATAACAATTGGAAAAAAAAATGTTGCCCTGTTTGCTCTATCATAAATGCTTTTTGTGTGAGGCGTATATCAACAGTACATGTCTCTGCACATTTCCTATATCCGCTTTATGATACTATTTTATGTGTTGATAGGTTATCACTCTGCCTTCAAAACTAGCGATGCTGGTTTATTGATATGGTCTGATGGTCTTTTTATATTTTGGACATATCACACTCCTCACATGATTAGCATTTTTCTCTGTTCAAGGATTTTGGGTACATTAATTTGTATTTGGAACAATGGACGTCGGTACTCTATCTGTTGCTTTACTATTCTACATACTGCTATTTCACTTTCTTATAGGTGCCTCGGGCATATTTGGATGCTTTCTCAGATTGTCGATAATCTCCATGTGGACCGTTGCTGGGTTTTATATCATGTCCCTGTATGTGACATGGGGTATTTTTCTATCATTGTCTGGGGTGGGACTTCCACTTTTCTGGATGGATATTTGGGTTCCAATCTTCAGATGTGAAAATGTAATGACTTCATGAACTGTTTTACTTCATATAATATATTCAAAACAACATTTTTTCTCTTGTGAAAAAAAAATGATTAATGTTTATCACTCTGCCTTCAAAACTAACGATGCTGGTCTATGTTGCTGGTTTATTGATATGGTCTCATGGTCTTTTTATATTTGGGACATATCACACTCCTCACATGATTAGCGTTTTTCTCTGTTCAAGGTTTTTGGGTACTTTAATTTGTATTTGGAACAATGGACGTCGGTACTCTATCTGTTGCTTTACTATTCTACATACTGCTATTTCACTTTCTTATAGATGCCTCGGGCATATTTGGATGCTTTCTCAGATTGTCGATAATCTCCATGTGGATCGTTACTGGGTTTTATATCAAGTCCATGTATGTGACATGGGGTATTTTTCTATCATTGTCTGGGGTGGGACTTCCACTTTTCTGGATGGATATTTGGGTTCCAATCTTCAGATGTGAAAATGTAATGACTTCATGGACTGTTTTAATTCATATAATATATTCAAAACAACATTTTTTTGTTGGAAATATTGTCATTTATGGCAAAGGAATTGGCAAAGACAGGAGCAACACTTAAACTATTCTTGAGGCAACAGATGAATCAGAGGAAGAGTGCATCTACAGAGAGCAGTATCGGTTAAGGAACAGATTCAAGCAGTGAATTGAAGCAGCGTTTTCAAGAGACAGAGGAATAGAAAATCTGGCAAATTGAGAATAATGAGTGAAACACTTATTCATTCGTAAATGGTGATGAGGGATTGGTTCTATATTCTTCATGACTTATATATTCAACAAAGTATTTGAGTTCCTGTGGACATTTGTGAAATCATGTGTTACTGACAGATGGGATTTTGCCCGTATAGACAGCTTGAATTGTGAAATCGTGTATTATCTAGATTCTGTGAAAGGAGATTCGTGAAGTTGTATACGGGTTGCTAAGGCCACGGTACAGTGAGCCACGAACGGGTTTTGTGTGTACAGGGCACATTATATATATATATAACCTGAGTTTCATACATTAACATAATCATGGAGGAAGATCAATTAAATCAATGTTATACTTTAAAGAATTGCGTGCAGAATGAACAGTGAAAGCGGTTTGTGGTTTTCATCGCACCGTCTATGCAGAGCAAGCGGTATTTCCTGGTTGAGGAGCGATCCCATAGAGTACTTGATACGTGTCCCTATACGTCGTCACAAAACCAATTTTCACTATGCGCCATCGCGCGTTATAGTTCGACCCAGGACGCCCAACAATATCGTTGAGCGCTGTAGATCTGGGAAGGGGTCATCGGACGGTGGTCGCATGAGGAAGTTGCACAAATTTTAACCAAAGTACGGTGGCCATCGCACGTTAAAGTTCGGAATTGGAGGTCGAGCGATATGCATATGTGCCGTTGATCTTGGAGGCTTGCGATCAAACGGTGATCGGGTGATGGACTTGCACGAAGTTTGTTTTGATACGGTGGGGCGCATATGTGGGCCAGGGGCCAAAGGTTTATTGAATTATTAAACTATTTGAAAGCGTTGGATATTGTTTATAAAGTACGAAGGGTTAAACATAAGGGATTAAAACTATTTATTTATTTATCAATAGAGAAATAAATTAAAAAGAAATGAAAACCCTGTGGGCCAAACTAATGAAAATATTGTCAAAGGAATACCATTAGCAGTTAAATTGTTTTTGACTCATGGTTTTAATAAAGGCGAAATCTATATAAAGGGAAAAATATTATTATTCGTCGTGTGCAGATTGTAAGGGTTGTGAATGAATAAATTCTTCTAAGGAATATCTGCATGGGTGAGCTCTGTTCTTAATTGAAAAATCTGAGACTATGATGCACCCATGAATATAATCTGACGATGACAAATCTCTGGTTTGGATGACAGACGACATCTGGTATGTGTATACAGAAAATAAATAAATCTGGTGACTAACAAGGAATGTCGTATGGAAACTGGTGGATCCAGTATGAAAATTGATGAAACGAGGTCTGCAGCAGTGCTGAGGGTCGAAGCCTTCAGAGAGGGGGTTGTAGCTCCCTTACAGTGGTAGCTAGTAAACGAGAGAAGGTCGTAGCCTTCTGTAGGTGGGTGCCTGCGTGCTGGTATAAGTATGCACCAACATACATTGTACGAAGTTTTCTCTATAAATAAATATTGAAGACTGAGATTACAGCAGCGGTGGTTTTCTCCCAACTTGGGTTTCCACCTTAAATCCTGGTGTTGATATGTGTTGTGTATATTTGATGGTTTGTTCTGATATTTCTGTTCATGCTTAATGCTTGACTAATGCAATGCTCTAAGTAAAGACATAATAAGATATCTGAATGTAGTACTGTAACATAAGGTTTTAAGAGAAAGAAAAGAAAAATAGTTCAGCCCTAAATACTGAGAGGGGGGGGGGTGAATCAGTATTTATGGCTGAACTATTTTTCCCAACATTTTTCTCTTGTGAAAAAAAAACTGATTAATGTTTATCACTTTGCCTTCAAAACTAGCGATGCTGGTTTAATGATATGGTCTGATGGTCTTTTTATATTTTGGACATATCACACTCCTCACATGATTAGTTTTTTTCTCTGTTCAAGGATTTTGGGTACTTTAATTTGTATTTGGAACAATGGACGTCGGTACTCTATCTGTTGCTTTACTATTCTACATACTGCTATTTCACTTTCTTATAGATGCCTCGGGCATATTTGGATGCTTTCTCGGATTGTCGATAATCTCCATGTGGACCGTTACTGGGTTTTATATCAAGTCCCTGTATGTGACATGGGGTATTTTTCTATCACTGTCTGGGGTGGGACTTCCACTTTTCCGGATGGATATTTGGGTTCCAATCTTCAGATGTGAAAATGTAATGACTTCATGGACTGTTTTACTTCATATAATATATTCAAAACAACGTTTTTTCTCTTGTGAAAAAAAAATGATTGTTTATAGTCGAAGCGCTGCGGGGTGGTTTATTATATTAATATTTCACGGTCATTGGAATGCCCACAATTTATAACAAATATTGGAGATTTACTGTCCTATTTTAAAGTTTCATTTTTTTTTTTTTAAATTGAACCCGCCGTCGGTATACCGACGCCTTGTAAGTGTCGGAATTGCAACAACTTAAAAACATCGGAAGAGCGACAGTATAAAAACGTCGGACGAGTGACGTTCAAAACGTCGGACCACATTTCGTCGGAATTGCGACAATTTACAAACGTCGGAAGAGCGACGTTCAAAACGTCGGAGCACATTTTGTCGAAATTGCGACAGTTTACAAACATCGGAAGAGCGACGTTCAAAATGTCGGACCACATTTCGTCGGAATTGCGATAGTTTACAAACCTCGGAAGAGCGACATTCAAAACGTCGGACCACATTTTGTTGGAATTGTGACAGTTTACAAATGTCGGAAGCGCGACGGTTTGGGAAACGTCGGAAGAGCGACGCTTGTTTGGAAGTGACGGAAAAATTGTCGGTAGTGCGACACTTTTTAAGTGCGTCGGAATTGCGACGGGATGGCAAACCACATTTTTCCCATCCTCTAAATGTCGCTCTTGCGATGAATATGTGTTGGAATAGCGACGAATTGGCCATTGGAAATTCCGCCAAATTTTCTAGTGAACATTATCTTATTCCCTTGGAGCACTTCAGTTAAGTGCACAGATGTGGCACAACAACTGACAAAAGGAATTAAGCTATTTCTGAGGGTTTACTGGAGCTAATGCATGAGGACTTCAGTTAGAACTCATGTGACAGATTTTGGTGGAGTTATAGAAGTAGTTGGTGGAGTTGTATTTAGTTTAACTCAGTTAGACTCATTTGAGCTAGTTGTATATAGTCTAACTGATTGATACACTAGTGAGAGTGGTGTGAATTAATTCACTAAATAATAACTCATTAATAAACTGAAGAATACATCATTTAACTACAGTGCATGGACAGTTTCAGTGGAGACCAATGGAGAGATAGGTGAAAGAGAAAGTGTGAATATTAGTTGTGACTATAGTGATGCATTGATTGCATCCAACACTCAGTGGAGATGCCAATGAGGATTTCGCAGTGCAAGCTTGGTGGATTCGAGTTCATTCAGAGCCATTCTTCAGCAGGGATTGCGCAGTAGAGGCAGGCTAGCAGGTGGCAGAGATCGGTGCATGGATTTGCAAGATCTAGCCTGATTAGTGTGTAGCGATTGTATTGTACTGAGAGCTTGACATGTTCAGCTTTTTATGAGGATTGTTACATGATATCTATGGCATATATTATATACAGATATTTGGGGTTTTTAGCTTTAGTATTTACCGTTAAACAACTTTGTTAATGTGTGTGAATTTTTATGGTTTCATGTGTGCATTGGAATTGATTTAATTTCCGCATGTGATGATCAATAGTGGAATAGATTCTGTATTGTACATGAAGTAAAATAGTGTGTGATCAGGAGAATCTTGGATATATAACACATAAGTTATATAATTTCTATAGATGGGACACTATACAGTTGTGTGTCCGGAGAAGAAGAAGAAGGGGAAGAACCAGAGCATGGAAGCATCAACAAAGATAGAGGACTTTACGAATAGCTTTAACTAGGAGTTTGGGTTCATTTTTTGTGAGTCCACTAGTGTAGG
Organism: Pinus albicaulis; assembly: GCA_034641835.2. Lineage (NCBI taxonomy): Eukaryota > Viridiplantae > Streptophyta > Pinopsida > Pinales > Pinaceae > Pinus > Pinus albicaulis. Next base: position 208,358,635 of record CM076573.1, on the reverse strand, counting down.
ATCACCTGCCATGGAGGTTGAGAGGGAGTGTGCATTTCCCTCCACTAGCGGAGCATCTTCAGGTATCTGATATGTTGACAGTGGGGCTTCACGTCATATGAGAGGAGTTCGTGAGTACTTCTCAAAGCTTTCAAAGAGTGGCACTGATATAGAGGTAGTACTCAGAGATGACAATGTTGTTAGAGCAGTCGGTGTGGGGACTGTTGTACCTTAAGAGAAAATCCCTTAGCTGTGGTAAGGAATCAGTGCTTAAGACATTTTATGATTATGTCACAAATTTTATGTCTCTGTTTTATTAACCCTCAAGTATTTATAATCAAACTCATAAATGCCAAATATTATGAATGCTTCACAATGCTACCATTTGTTGATGTTGAATGAAGTGAATAGAAGAAAATGTAAGGAGAAGTCCAAACTGATATGCTACTTTATACAGAAAATACCATTCCAAACCCCAGAAGAAAAATGTGAAGAAAATAGCTAAAAAAAAGGAGTGCCAATTAAGGTTGTTTAACTCTTATACACAAAAATCAAAAGGAACCTGCTGCACATAACCTTGTTTTATTCATAGATGGAAATACATAATGAAAACTAGAATACACTTCAACATAAACAAAATGCCAGAAAATTTCTTACTCATTCATTAATATTTGAATCTTTGAGTACAAAAATATTTTTCTGGAGGTCCAAAATTCGAAACCTTTCTCTCTTTTGAAAATTACATGAAATATAGTAAAAATCAGTTTACAACTATTGTAACAAATCTTAACTACCAAAACTACATCAAGACTTCGAAGGCTATCTATTACATGCCTTGAAAATGTCTTATTACAATTACATTGTCTTGAGAAAATAACATAAAATAAATATCCTAATCTATAGGAATTTCTGATGAAGTGGCTTCTTTTCCTTGATCAACTGATTTATCTTTCTTTGCTGCTGATCCTTTTGGTAAGTCAATTGTCCAAGCTCTGCACTTTTTCCATATTTCTACCTTTGTCCTAGATGAATGTGTCAGATTGTGATATTCCAATCTGAATGCAGTAATTTGGTCATAAGAAGGCCTTTTAGAGAAAAGAGTTTTTACCATCCACAAAAGTTGAAAATGTCTCTGCAAGAAGTTGACCATTGTCTCTCCTTTAAGCACTTGAGTCTTTTCATGTCTATTGTCAATCTTGCTTTTTGTCATCACCAGTAAATTCTCATAAGAGCTCCATGGAAAAATATTTCCTTCATCTCCCCAACATGATGGCAGGCCTACCCTTTTCATTTTATCAAAAGATTTATCAAATTTACTTACTGCTTCTTTGATTTCCATTAGTTTATTTTCTGCAGCCTTTCTGAGATCATTCCTGATAATCATTTTATTAATTTCCACTGCATATAACATTATGTCCTGCATATCATTCTCCTCTAACTACTGATCTGATTTGGAATTGATAATATCAATAAATCTTCTGGCCCAAATGGCTCTGTTAATCCCTTTTTGTTTATCAGACATAATTGGTTCTTCACATTCCACAATAAGACTTTTTTCTTTTGCAATTATCATCAGGAAGCACCAATTGGACTTCATTTCTGAAATGATATAAGTCCAAATGATATATTTAACTTGTATTAATGACAGATTACCTTTCATTCTTTCTTTGAGATTATTAATCTCAGCTTCAGCATTTCGAAAATCCATTTTGTATTTATCTGCTTCATTTTCCATGACCTTCATCAATTTTGTTGCAGTCTCCAGATCTGTTTGAGCCTTCTTTCTATCTCATTCAACCATATGCAACTCAATATTTAATTGAATAATTTGTGTTTGAGGATCTTCATCACCTGTAGGAAAAACAAAAGTACAGTTATGATTATCAATGTGATTTTGTAATGAAATTGCAGTCTTCTTTACTTTGGAAAGTTCTTCATCCTTCTGCATTAGTTGTTGTAATAGCTTTTCCTTTTCCTTCTCTACCTCTACAACTTCTGTAGCCATTGAATGTTCACCAGTAGGTAAATTCAATTTCTTCCTTAATGTAGATATCTTTACCTCAGCACTTTGCAAGAATTTCTACACATCAGTCTTGTCACTAGGGTCTACTCCCATGTTTATAATAATCTTCTTCAATTCTTCATTTTGAACTGTTAAGGCTCTTGAGTTAGCCGTTTCTAACTTCAACTGTTTAATTACTTTTCCCAACATATTCTCTGCCTTTATTTCCATGGCATTAGTCTTTGTGAGGTCATTTAAAATCAATTGACCTGTTTGCATATGCAAGTTCATTTTATCAATTAGAGGAATCTTCTTTACATCCATAGTCACATTAACAGTGTTGAAATTGCTGGAAGGACCAATTGACATATTTGTAGGTTGTGAGAGGGAAATTCTAAACTGATCTTTTTCAATATCCATCACAGTTAACAACCTTGTTTGTTCATTAGTAACTTGATGTTCAACTTGGGCCTCTATGCTGGCATTCATCCTTTGATTTATTTCTTAAATTTGAGAAAAAACCTATTTAATCAAGGGTACTTATTCATGAGAAGCTTCATGATTCCTGGGTGAGGCAGGAGCATTTTTTTCTTCTCCCAAAAGCAAAGAAAAACCAGGAGCAGTAGATGCAGGCTCTTCAGTAATTTTTGTTCTCTTCATGGCTCCCTGTTCCTCATCATCTAGATCAATCACCATTTCCTTGGTTCTTTTAACTATTTTCTCTGCTATAATAAGAGTCTGAATATTAGCATCTACTAAGTTCTTCACATCTTTACATGCTAACTTCTCTTGTTCTGGCCTTCTTTCATGAATAAAAGTAGAATATCCATTTTCAATCCTTTTATTTGAAATAAAACTGTATGGGTCATAATCCCAACTTTCTCCTAATAACATCTGCATATCATCTAACATTTTTGTCACTTCATCAAATGCCTATCTCATATTTACTATGAAAGGGCCTAGAACCATGGGTAATTGTACACGTGACCTTTTTTCATAGGCACAAAATGAACCTGTTCAACATTTAGACTCTGTCTAATGAATTCTAAAGCAAAAATCCTCATGGGCACAAAAGTCGGGAGTCTGTAAGGCTCAACACTTGCTCCATATAGCCTTATTTTAGAATATTCCTAAAAAACAAACCAATCTCCATATTTACAATTGTTTCCTAAATGCAAAAACTCCTGAGCTTTAGGTAGGAAAGAGGGAGGAGGACTTCCATTCAATATTTTGTATGCAGTGGGCATGAAATAACTAGAAAAATCAAATAACCCAGCCTCATTTTGTTCCCTTCTAACCACATCTGTCCAGAAAATCACTGGCTGTCTTCTTTTATTTGCAGTCATAATATTTAGCCCTAAATGCATGAACTCTTCCACGTTTTGGTATAAGAACAAATATACAATTAATGAGGGAAATTTAAAAGAACCTGTTAATGAGAGGCTCATCACCTGTGAGTTGAATGCTTCCTGCCAATAAGATGGAATATCTAGCACCATTCTTGGGTTCATCATCATGACAAACATTCCTAGAACTGATTTTTCCACTGCATTATCATCTTCCTTACCCAAAACTTTTGCAATATGACTCAAAACTGGATGGGTGTCAGCATCAAAAACCCCCATATCAATCTGCTTGCTATTTGGCTAAAACTGCTTCATGTCAGGCTTCAAATGAAACACGAACTAATTGAATTCTTCCCCAACAAGATTTTCATAATACTGAACCAGTGAATCGTCATAAAATTGAATGCAGGACTCCGACTCAGGATAGCATAGGGCTTGGCAGATTAATAGAGTAGACATCTGTAAAACATTTTCTCCTTGGGAATTCATGACAAAGCATTTCCCTGGATACATAACTGATACTAGCCAATAAATGAATTGATGGAAAAGGTGACTTTTAGGGATGCATGCAGACAAGACTTCGGATTTGATCATGGCAGAATATACAGGAGAGGCATTAGCATTTAAGACAACTTGTTGGTAAAATGGGAGATGAATTACTGAACAAAGGGTATCTTGGATATCCCTCTCAGTATCCATGAGAGGGATATGGCTGGTGGAACGTGACAGGAATGACCTTTTAGCCATGGTTGAAAGCTTACGTGGAAAACTGTTTATAGGGTGGTCAGATTTCGAAGGTGGCAGAGAGTTCAAACGAGGTGCAGCGCAGCAATTTACAAGTGAAGTTGAAAAATAGACCAAAAATCCTTTAAATAGGTGGTGTGGGTTTTGAATTTAATGCTGACAAGATGCACCAACAACTGTTAATTCTGCTTGATATGGAAGACAACTGGGACCAACTCAGCATCCTACATCACTGCGGGGGCTCTCAGAGTACAGAGGAAAAATATGGCTGGTCCCCCCGCATTAGATCTCTGCTATTGATCTCGGTTGTCCCTGTAGTCAACCTAGTCAACTGTGGAGGCACTCCCTATGATATCCATTGCACTAGTTGTGCCCGTGGGTTGAGATTTTTGATAGATATTTTAACGATTGGTGCTTTCCGCCCAACAAACCAATCGTTATTTAACCTTTAATGCGGACCCACATTATAAAGTTTAAATATTTAAACTTAAAATTTAATGAACATCAATCTTTTTCATGCTAAAGTATAAGAGTTCAATACTTTAACATATTTTCCCACATTTTATATTTTTATTTTTTTTTCAAATATTTGTAAAATAAAAGGATACTACTGTGATCCACAACATCTAGCTCCACTTGGGGATAGTGTTTTTTTCCACGAAACACTAAGAACCTGCAGATCAGTTCCTTCACTTCGGCCATGGAGTCAAAAATTTCTTGATGAGAAATGTACAATGAGGAAATTTAATATGTACAAATAGTAATCTAATTTCTTTTAGTGTTGGACATAATGTTTCAGATACTACTCATTTACAGGCAGTTCTACTGCTTCTCCATCAATATTTTCCAGCATGAAAGTGTTGTTTGATCTGACTTCAGAGATTTTGTAAGGACCATACCATAAAGGATCAAATTTGCCATGTTTCCCTTTTTCTTCCCTCCTGGTATCCCATCTTAATACCAGATCTCCAGTTTGAAACATAATTTCTTTTGCCTTTCTGTCAAAAATAGATTTCATTTTCTCCTGATAAATGATCAAATTGTCTCTAACTTTATTTCTGATTTCATTTAATTCCATCACTTGGTTTAGTATTTTGATCAAGGCATTAGGTACCTCTTGATAATCTTGAAGAAAATAAATTACAGGTCTTGCCAGCTGAGTAGGAAATAGAGCCTGAGCACCATATACTAATTCATATGGGGACTTACTAGTGGATCTTTTAGTAGTCATCCTTACTGCCCATAAAGAAAAAATTAACTTTGAATCCCAATCCTTTTGATTCTCATTGATTGTTTTCTTCAATATCTTCACCAATGTTTTATTAGATGATTCTGCTAATCCATTCCCTTGAGGATGATATGCTGTGGAGTGTGATAATATTACATTATAAGTTTGACAAAAATTTATGAATCTGACTGAATTGAAGACCTGAGCATTGTCTGTTACAATATTTAATGGACATCCGAATCTACTGAAAATATTCTCCTCCAAAAACTTCATCACAACCAAATCATTTGCCTTTCTAGTGGGAACTGTCACTACCCATTTTGTAAAATAATCAGTAGCAGTTAAAATCCACTTAAACTGCCCACTTGATGGTGGATTAATCTCTCCAATGAAATCCAATCCCCATTGTCTGAAAGGTTCTTCAATAAATACATGAAGAAGTGGTAAAGGAGCTAATCTTTTCTTTTCTGCAAATAATTGGCATTTCTGGCAACTTCTTACAGTTCTATATACATCAACAAATAAAGAGGGCCAGTAAAAGCCTGATTTAATAATCTTATGAGCTATTACCTTCCAGTTGTAGTGGCCTCCACATAAGAATTCATGACATTATTTGATCACCTCCATGGTTTCCTCTTCTGTCAAACATAACAACAATACACCAGCAGGATATTTCCAATACAAATTAGCTTCAATTATAACATAAGGTTGAGATTTGAGTTTCAGAGTTCTGTACTTAGCTCTGTTTATTGAAGGAGGACAAGAAAAGAAACAAAGATAATGAATGATATCCTTATACTAGCCTGAACAAAGAAATTTGTATTTAATTGCTAACTTTGTCTTAATATGATATGTTTCTTCAGTTACTTCATCTACAGGTGCAAGTAAACTAATTCCCAAAGCTTGGAATTTAGATTCTGTCAGCAATTTGGCTAGTCCTTGTCCTTTGAATAACTTTGTTGGTTTGATATCCAAGTCATATTCCTGGATTTTGGCAATCCATTTTCCTCTTTTTCCTTCCACATTACTTTGTTTCTCCAAAATATTATACTTCAGTTCTACATCTCTGAGGACTTTGCTGAAAAAGGCTATAGGTTGTTCACTACCTTCTTCAATTTTTTGTAATAATATAGCAGCAATAGTAGAATATGATGAAAATGAGAAGACCTGGAAAGGTTTTAAGTAATCTGGACTGATTAAGACAGGAGCTTCTTGGAGAACTTCTTTTATTCTGCTGAATGATTCTCTTGCATCTTTATCCCATTTTACTTCAGCATTTTTATTTAACATATTTGTTATTCTCCTGACAATTTCAATATAATTTGGTACAAATCTTCTCAAAAAATTGATTTTTTCCAGAAACCTTTGGATATCCTTTTTACTTCTAGGCAGTGGAATTGTTTGTATAGCTTCAACCCCTGCAGGGTCAATCTATACTCCTTGTTTTGAAACTATATGACCCAAAAACTTACCTTCTTCTAAAGCAAACAAAGATTTCTTAGGATTTAATGATAATCCAAATTTTCTTCATTTCAAGAAAGCTTTCTTCAAGTGTTCTAAGTGTTCCTCATCAGACCCTGAAAAAATAGTAACATCATCAAGATAAATAACTACAAATTTATCACCCACAAAAGCAATATCCATTTCTCTTTGGAAAGTTTCTCCTGCATTCATGAGGCCAAATGGCATCCTGGCATACATGAATGTTCCCCAAGGTGTAGTAAAGGCAATCTTCTTTTGATCTTCCTTCTCCACAGCCACCTGATTATACCTAGAAAAACCATCAACCATAGATAACCAGAATGCTCCAGTTACTTTCTGCAGAACAAAATCCATCCTGGGTAAACGATAGTTATCCTTTAAAGAAGATCTGTTCAAATTTATGAAATCCACACATAATCTTATCTCTCCATTTTTATTCCTGACTGGTACCAGATTCGAAACCCAATCTGAATATCTTAGTGGAACTATGATTTTGGTTTGTAAAAGTTTTTTCACCTCCTTTTCAATTGGAGCCAGCAATAGTGGGTTAATTTGTCCAAGCTTCTACTTGTGTGGTTTAACCCCATCTTTAAGTGGTATTTTATGTTGAATAATATTCAAATCATAAGTTTTCAAATCTTCATATGACCATGCAAATACATCCATGAATTGTTTAAAAAGGTTTACATACCTTTCTTTGTACTCCTTGGGAACTCCTCTAAACAATTTTACTAATTTAGGCTCATGTTGAGTCCCTCAATTGCAGTCCTCCATTTCTCCATCTTGGGATACTTTTTCCTGGTTCATTGACATATCATTAACATCAAACAATCTTTCAAGAGGTACCAGGCCTCTGGGAAAAATATTATCTTTCAATTGAATTATCTTCTGATCACCAATTGAATTTTTCAATTTTTTAGACATATCACTTTGACCACTTTCATCAATTTCTAAATCAATTTGACTATCTTCAAAACTTCCAATCATTGTTAAAAACTGATTAAGCTGTTCATCATCCTCAAAAATCTTCCAATGTTTTATATTACCAAGGATTGAAGGCCCGTGTCTTAATTCAATTTCATATCTCAATCTGGGATTAATTGGTGGTTTAAATGTGCTAGCTGCAACTGCCATTTTGTTCTCTTCTCTTGGAATAAACTGTAAATTAAAAGCCTCAAAATAATTCTCAACTAGATCCCACACCTCATTTCTATAAGATCTCAACCTGGGATGTTTAGTTTGGCACCAATTCTTAATTTGTCTTATGATTAATTCAGAGTCACGAAAAATAGATAAAGTCTGAATTCCCATTTGTTTAGTTGTCTACAGACTTAGAATTAATGCTTCATACTCAGCCACATTGGTAGTAGACTCAAATTCCAATTTGAAGGAAAAATTCAAAAAGTTACCTTCAGGAGATATAAATATGATTCCAGCTCCAGTGCCCTCCTTAGAGAATGCACCATCAAAATAACACTTCCAAATTTTATTTGAACACAACTCATTATGTACATTTGCTGAAGTGAGCTTCTTTTGTGAATCTTCAACAAATTCTGCATCTTCATGCAGCATGAAACAAGAGAGATCCTCCTTCTCTTGGCCATAAATGGGGGAATTACTTGCATCTTTCTTGGTAGTAGTTTTCAAGAATCTAGTTTCTTTGTATAACCTCATTTCCTCCCCATTAAAAATAGGAATGATAGCATATGTGAAATCCAATTTCAAAACTCCTCCAAGCTTTGCCTCGCAAGATCTAGACAACAACATACCAAATTTGGCTGGGATATTTTCTACTACCACATCCATCATAATACTCTTAGCTGGAATTTGAGCCAGGGAAACAACCATATCCTTGATAAGACCCACACACTTCACCCTTTTCGAATCAAAGGAATAAAGGTCTTTATATGGTTTGGTGATTTGTAAATTCAATTATTTCATCATAGACAATGGCATTAGATTATGTGATGCTCCTGAATCCAGCATACAATTATGTAAAATTAAATCATGCAACAGAGCTGATATATAAAAAGGTGGAACCGAAGAATTTACCTCTTTAACATGAGGTCCAAAAGTAACCATTGGTTTCTCTTCTTGCAGATTCACTATATCACCCACTTCATTAGACTGAGATGAATTAATAAATTCTGCAATTTATTTCTTATAATCAGGTGTTTTGACCAACTCAAGAAGTGGCACTTGAATCTTTAGTTTTTTAATTCTTTAGACAGGCTGAAAGTTTGATTTTGTTTTGTTAAATTTTTAGGTTCTTCTTGATTTTTAGTTGAATTTGCATGTTGATCAGGAATAGTAACAATTTTCTCCAAAATATTTGGGTCATTAGATTTTATTTGTGGAGCTTCAGCTTGCTGCTTCTCTTTCTCTTTTTCTTGATTCATTGGTTGTTTCCCTTTATTTGATTTTTTAATAGGATTATTTTGTAGTGGAGTCGCCATTGAAGTAGGTACTGATTCTGGTTCCTCTCCTTCATCATCCTGAGTTCTCAACCTCTTTTTTGACCTCAAATCATATTTCTTATGCAACTTTTCTTGCATAAAATTAGTAAATTGTTTGAAATAATCATCCATTTCTTCCTGATCAAATGAAATATCAGCTTCTTTACATTCTTCTACATATTCTTTCTCAATCTCTTCTTCTGTTTCATCACCATGCATATATACATCAGAAATTTGGTCTTCATCTTCTTTCTGATCATTATCAGAAGAATGTGCTGGGGCTGCCTCTATATATAAATGTGCTTGGACTTGATCTTGATCTTTTCTTTCTCTTTGTAGAATCTATAGGGGCTGTTTTCTGAATTGGTGATTAAAAACCCCTCTGTTTTGTTGTGCAGGTTTCTTGTTATCTACTTCCAACTTTACTAATTTATTTGACAAATTTTTAATGACCTTAGTCATATCATTTATCCTTTGATATTGTGATGAATCTTCTTCTTTAACCTTTCCCTTGTCTTGAACCTTTCCAGCAGCAGTCATGTTTGCCTCAATTTCTAAGGTATAAGTTTGAATTTGTTAAAGAGTAGTGGCTCTTCTCTCCCTTAAGGTAAAACTGAAATCTGATGCAAATGCACCAGCAAAAACAACCTTGCTCCAACAGGAGGAGGTTTCATTTCCACAGGGAAACTATTGTACAACTTATTAAATATTTTTACAAAATCACTCATACTTTCATTTGATTTTTTCTTTATAGCATTAAATTCTGTTAAAGAATAACCATGGTCCATTTTTTGATGCCGTGGTACCCCTATCATCATGTATATTCCTCTCTCAGTGCATATATAAATGCATCTCCAATTTTGATTCCCAAATTAAACTCAAATTCTGGGCAATCTTACCCGCGAAAGCTCCTTTATTCCTTACCCTATGGTTCATAAAGCCATACAACCACTTACATAAGCAGAAGCTCTCCTTTTATTATAAATTTATGGTTATCAAGCCATGCACACGGTTATACGACAATATTCACATGTGAATACACCCAGTCTTCACTTTACACTTAAAACCCATCAATCTCCATACCCAAGGATTGTTTCTCAACTGAAGTCCCTTTTCCAAGGTCTTACAAAAAAAAATTGATTAAACACCAATCGGTTTTAATTCTAAACCCCGACCTTATAATTAACCCAAGGCTAATCATAGCATCGAAACATGTGGACGTTTCAATTCCAAAACTCGAACTTGGTTAATTTAACACCAAGGTATATAGGTGTTAATCAATCTAACATCAACACTATCATATGAACCTTCATAGCATTAAAATTAAAACGCCAGTGCCACTAACATTTGGGCCCACTCAACATTAAATCAAATAATTTGCAATGGAATAAACGCTCACCAATTCCATTAACAAACCCGCAACTTGCTGTTGCGAACGATGTCGATCTCCGATGCCACCCAATCGAATGGCTATTGCATTTTTTTCCGCCTGAACTTTAACCCTCCAAAAAAATGCGAAATAGGTGGTTTCCAAAAACCACTCCAAGACACGTGTCACTCAAGGAGCCTTATCGCATTTTTTGTAGGCATTCTGCTTACTGTCTAATAAAAGTGTGAAACCACAGTTTGGTTCTAAAAACCGCTTACACTTTTCATTCAAGGTTCCGCCTATTCGTGGTTCCACTCCTTCGGTTTATTACATAGCTTGGTCTTATCCTTCATAGCAGTGTCTCACTCAAATTCCCTTACTGAAGATTGCTTTCAGTTCAAACAGAGTTCTCCACCGATTCAATTACATTCAATACCAAAGACTGTGGTATTGCCTGCATTCTACAACAGAAAAGATCAAAACATGTTCGACTTCAGTCGAACTCTCCACACATGATTAGCACGCAGGTAACTTATAAATAAAGGTCATGTGTTCCGATGCGTTCAATTCTGTATATAATGCTACCACCCTCTTTATTGTTCTGACCCACAAAATCGATTGATTCAATCGATCTCAATCAACAAAGGAACAAGGCCAATGCTAGGCCTTCTTTTACGGAGTTTAATGTTTAACAAACAGAGATTATTTATCGCATATGCCTAATTAATAGAGTAAACTTCTTGACTTCCTCTGAGGTTTCCAATTTAATCCATTTCTCCACACTGTCGGCCTTGGTTACATCGATTACTCAACTCCTTGTTTGGCCAGATCTTCAATTCGATGGCCCGTCTATCTCCTGCTCTGTCTCTCCAGATCTCTCCAACTCTATGCAGGTCTCCTATTAATGCCTTTGAGGCTTATTTTTATACAAATCGATAATCAGTTGATTCAGCTTCTTTGACAGCTCAACAAAACTCTTGAAGTTCCTCAAAGCCTAAGTTTAGCCTGAATCGCTAAACAAACAGAAACAGACTCTTCACATTCCTAGCTAATTGACTTCCCCTCATGTTCTCCAATGATTTGGGAACATTTACAATTTCTCACTAAATTTTATTTAAAAATCACTCAAATATTAATAATTACATAAGAAAGCAAAAACATGAGACCCCCCTATGTCTATTTACATAAAAAGTATTTGCTTGAGCCTAATGCTCCTGCATCAGACTCCCTAGGTTAAAATGATTCATAATCTCCTGATTATGTGCTTTCACCCATGTCTTCCTGGATCCCACACTTTGTTCTGTAGTTGATCATTTGCTGCAATATTCTTCCTCTGCACTTCACCAGGCTTCCATATCTTATTCTGTCTTGCTCCACTAGCTGCACTTTTACATTCTCTTTCTGTCTTTCTTCTGCTATTTCTGTTGCTTATTTGTTCTCTTGCTGCTGTCTTCCTCTAAGACACTTTCGCCATCAGCTTTCTCATAAATTCAATTTATTTGTCTAATATGTCTTCTGACTGCTGGATACTACTTTCTCTTGATTTCTGAACTTCTACTTCTGTTTCTGCTTGCTGAGTTCTTATTTGCTGAACTCTTACTGCCACCCTTGCTGTAGCTTTAGCCCCAGCTTTAACTTCTACTTTTGTTGTCCTTATTTTTTCCCTAGCGGTACCTTTAAGTCTATATTTAACTCTATCTCTAGCTCCTGTGCTAGCTCTAGCTTTGGCTCCAACTTTAACTTGCTGAGCTCTCACTCTTACTGCCACCCAATCATCCATGCCCTCTTGCTTTCTGCAACAGCAAAACTCTTCCTGATTGTCACCCATGACAATTTATTCATCCTCTGACTTCAACAATTCTATGGACTGGTATTTAAATTGCCAGTCACTGTCATCATCTCTTTTCCTCTCCTGGACTAAACATCCCTTAGTCCTTCCATCAGTACCTGCAATCATAAAATCACAAAATCCTTGTGTATCTTCCTCTTCTTCTGGCAACACTTCAAATTGTTGCTCTGGCATTTCCTCTGGCAACACTTCAATCTGCTGCTCTGCCATTTCATTCTCTTCTCTAAATGTTTTTAGCAAAAAATTTAGCCACTCATTTTGTACTTGTCTCACATCATCAGTATGTTGCAATTTGAATTCAGCATCTTCTTCTTCTTCCTTGAAAATCTTCAGTAATTGTCCTTCACCCTATTGATTGATTTTGGCAATCAAATCAAGTTCTTCAAGTACTGTGTCCTCATCTTCTATCAGAATAAAATTCTGATTCTCCACTGCTGTATCAGTCCCAAAAGTCTGTCTTACAGTATTCTCTTGGCCCATCAGAAAAGCCAATTCTTCCTTGTAACCAACAGCAACAAGTTTCTGCATATGAGACATGATAGCCTCACCTTCCTTCAGCAGCCCATCTTCGTTCAAGACAACTCCAAGTGATGGATTGTCTTATGCAGTCCCTGTCAACAAAGACAACTTGTCAATTTTAAAATTACAAGACCCAATGGTCTCAATTGATGATCCAGTCACCAATTCTTCTTTCTGCAGTCCCCAATTTTGAAATTGAGGTTCTATCTCTTGCATTGAATCCTGCTGATTCAGCATAATCTCCAGCAACTTAAATTCTTCATTCCATGGATTGAACATTTCCACATAATCTTTTTTTTCTCTATTTGACTGTCCAACTGTGTCAAATTCTCTCCAGCATCAACAAAATCTGCATTCATAAAACAATTGTTAAAACAAAAATCATAAGGCCTCAGTGCCTTTCTTTCCTCTGCCAGCATTTCAGTATGCTGTCCTGAAATTCCTTCCTTCTCTATCAGCACATCAGTATGCTGATTCCAATCCTTCAAATAATTCTTGAGAATGTCAGTTAGTCTCTCCTCTGCATCATCCTCTTCAAGGATGTCTCCTTGCTCTAGTTCATAAAAATGAACCTTCTCATTCTTAGTGATCTCTGCCTTTACAATCTGAACACTTTTTCTCTGTGTTTCTATCCTCTGCTCTAGAACACTTATCTCATGCCGTAAATCTGTCATCTCATTTGAGAAAACATTTTCACAATCTTCACTACCTTCCTATTTATCACAAGTCAAGTTTCTTGCTGTCACTACTTCTTCATCTTTCATCAGAATAGAATTCTGATCTTCCATCTCTGCAATAATTTTAGCTATCTGTCCATCACTCTCCATTTGGCCATTCAATAAAATCAATTTTCCATTATCAGCATTAATAAAAAATTGATCATCATCAAACACAACTGTCATGTCCCCATTGAAACAATCTCTTTCATTAAACAAGGAATCTATGAATTCCTTCTGCTGCAATAATTCAATCTGATCTTCCTCTGAAAGATAATCATCATCATACTTTGCTTGGCAAATTTCAGCTTCACTGAATACAGTTTCATCATATGAACTGTCTTCTTCAATACCTGCATTCACACACAACTTGTCAGTTGTAAAACCATAAGACCCCATGGTCTCATTTGATGACCTGACCATCAAATCCTCCTGCTGTTCAGAGTCCTCTATCCATTTTGGAAATTCTTCAATGGTCTTCTTTTCAGTTTCTTCAAGCTGTCCAATTGACTGCTCAAATTCTAGCTTCTGGCCATCATCACAATTTAAATATCCTCTGCTTCCAATATGTTGGAAAGAAAAACCTTTCCCCAACTGTGTATGGAAATTTTCAAAATATCTGGCTGTTCCATTCTCTTCCTTAGTGACAACATCAACAGTTTGTTCTTTCCCACATGTTCTTCCTGCAAACATACAAAATTTTTCAGATGTAAGGACATTTGACCTCTTGGTCTCACTTGAAGTTTCAGTGTTCAAGTCCTTCTACAAATACTCAATCATCCTGAGTAATCTCTCTTTCAGCTGAGTATTTATCATTTTCTCTCTCTTCATCTGTAGCATTTGCCACTTTACTTTCTTCTTCATGAGCCAACCAACTCTCTGGCTTTCCTTTATCACCAGTTCCAATTTGTTGAACTGCTCCCAGATCTCAGCTACCTCTTTCCAATATTCTTCATCAGTGAATTTCTTCCTCATGCCATTTTCTTTGGCATCTTCCTTCACTCTTCTGTCGTGGCCTCTCTCAGAACCTCTGCAATCTCTGCTATGACTATCAGTAGCCATTTTCTCCTCCATGAGTTCTTCATTCACAAGATGCACCAAGCCTCTGCAACAACAAGCTCTCCTGCTGCCACTTACCTCACCAATCCTTTCCTCCGGATCTGGGCTTTTGGAAAGTAATGGTCCCCTATCTACTGGAACCTTCCGAGCACTCTCTTCTACTCTCTCTAGGATTCACTCTGCAACTTATCAAGAACACATCTGTTCTTCTTTCATCCAACCTCTGTTGGGAATACTCCAGGTTCTGCCACACTTTCTTCTTCACTTTAGAATCCTCTGCTGGACTCTTCCATCACTGCTCTCAAAGCTGTGATCTACTTTTGCTGAGATTTCTCCAATTGCCCGCAATTTGAATTCTGCAAACAATTCTTCAAGCCAGAGTTAAAAAATGCTCATCAACTCACCTTCAATATTATGTATAATCTTGCTTCTTCTTTCACCTGCACTGCATCTCTGTATGCTGCAATATTTATCAGTTTCAAAAATCTCATTTCTTTTTATACATGTAATTAATTAAAAAAAACTTGAACTTTCAAAGAGCTATTCCAGCTCTGATACCACATGATGTCAGGTACCACCCATAGTCCCCAATTTTGTTTTGCATATAAAAATGCCTTTCAAATTAATCATCCAAAAGGGCCTTCAATTTTAAAATCTGGCAATCTCAATTACCATATAATGAGACTTCTATATCTCGAATCCCAGATTTGAGATGTTAGAATAAAATCTCTTATGGTTTATGAAAACCATACAAACCCCAGGTTTCCATTATTCTATGCAAGAGCTCTAATTTTTCTGTTTGCCTTATGGTTAAAACCCATAATTAGCCTCCCTTCTCAATTCTCAATTTTCAATTAAAAACCCAACAACCTTTCTACCCAAGGTTTCTTTCACAAATGAAACCCCCTTTCGAAAGCCCCACAACAGATCTTGATTTTAATTTAAATATAAGACCCCGATTAACTTCTATTCGGGCCCACATGTTCATCTCTATACTCCGACAAACAATTCATGAAATGTTCTTAGTAATTATTTAAACGCCCCATCAACACATAACGATGTTCAAACTTTGGTTAACCACAATGCCAACATAATTAACATTCGGGCCCACACAAGATAACATACCTTTCACAACCGACAGCGGAGGAGTTGTCGCGTTGGTTTTGGATGATCCAACGATCATCGCGCAACTAACACGCATGAGGTTTAATCCTAAAAAATTACACGATGTAAGTGGTAATCGAATACCACTTTAGGACACACGTCATTCAGTTTATGATATCACATTTTTTTCGACATTCTGCTTACTGCCTAATAAAAATGTGAAACTGCCGATTTTTATCTTCAAAACCGCTTATACTGTTCCTCCTCACGGTTCCACTTCTCCTTACTCAAGGTTCGCCTTTGACTTCGCATCTTTAATACAATCTACATAGAGATTTAACAAACCTTTGTGTCCATCATTTGTTGTGCATTCATCCAACTCCACAACCATAGATTAAAGCCCTTCTTTCTTCTACGCCAAGAAGTTTCTTCTGGTTTTAACTTCTCAACCATGGGTTTTCTTAACCCTCACGATCGCATCTCATTGGTTTGACAATTTTATAGTTCGAACACAGTCATACTCTACTTCATAGCTATACTCATAAGAATACGCTCCTCAACATCATCGAATTCCATTCGATTCCATAGCCATACAGTCACATCTTAACGCGATCTCAAACCGGTCCTCATTTCACTGCTTATACAATATAACAAAACCCCAATTACTCTACCAGCCACTCTGATGAACCAAATGTCTAGTTAAAACCCTAGAACTTCACGATTCCATAATTAAATAACAGAACTTGTAAGTTTCATCAATATGCCTTATTCAATACTCATTTCGGTCAAGCAATTCTATTCCTCGATATAAAAGGTCCATGGAATTCAATTCAATAACATTGATTTGAGTTTCTTATTCATTCCAGAAACAAATCATTACAACATAAATCCTCAGCATATTCGAATTTGCATTAGCCCTTAAGACAGAGTTTATCACACACTGCTCATACAAATTCTTATTGAACTCAGCCTATTCACACAGAGTTAAATCAATCAAAGCACCTACATTCAAGAACAATTACTTCATTCATATGTACAATGAAGCCACTTACAAAACTTCCTGTCTTGGCCAAATCTTCAATCCGATGGCCTTCTACCTCCTTCCTCTGTCTTTCCATCTCTCCTGGCCTCTTTATTAATGCCTTTGAGGCTTACACTTATACAGGAACCACTAATGGATCGATTCAGCTTCTTTGACAACTCAACCAAACCTTTGGAATTCTCAATGTCCTAAATTTAGCCTAATCCCTAGATAAACTGAAACTGACTCTTCAATCTCCAAGCTAATCGACTTCTCTCATGTTCTCCAATCATTTGGAGACATTTACAATTTTCTATCTATATTTAATTTAAAATCACTCAAATATTAATAATTACATAAGAAAGGAAAAACATGAGACCCCCCTATGTCTATGAAAATACAAAGTATTTTATTGTGCCTAATGCCCCTGCATCAAAATCAAACCCACCAAGTTGATCAAAGGACAAGGACTGGTTAAATTGATGGCAGAGTCAAATTTCCATGCATTGGACATCAAATTTGTTGCTGCACTAGATGATCAAGTGGAACATGCGACTCCAAAGATAGATGAAGCATTTTTGAACTCACCCTGGTATGCAGACCTGTTATATGTTTTATTCAATTTAAATGCTTCCCCTGGTCTAACAAAAACAAAGGCAATATTTCTAAAGTTAAAATCAGTTAAGTTTTTCATCATAGAAAATGTTTTATATTGGAAAGATGCTGGTGGTATTTTAAGTGCTTGTTAAAGGATGATGCAGAAAGAATCATACATGAGTTCGATGAAGGTGATTGCGGTGGGCATCTCTACTAGAAAACCACTGCCAATAAAATCCTTAGGGCTGGTTTTTACTGGCCTACCCTTTTCCCTGACATTCATAAGAAAGTAACTTCATGCCATAAATGCCATCTTTTTGAAGGAAAAAGAAAGCTTTTACCCCTACCATTAAATCCTATTTTAGTTGAAAGTCATTTCCAACAGTGGGGACTGGATTTCATCGATGAAATTCATCCTCCTTCCGCTGCCCAACATAAGTGGATTCTCACAGCCACTAATTAATTTAATAAATGGATAGAGGCCACCCGTCCCAGATCTGCCACTGATGCTGTCATTATTAAATTTCTTGAAACCAATATCCTCTCTATATATGGCTGTCCTATAACATTTATTACTGATAATGAAACAACCTTTAAATCTAAGAAAATGATTGAATTCTATAATAAATACCACATTGCCTTGGGACATTCAACAACTTATCACCCTCAGGGTAATGGGTTGGCTGAATCCTCAAATAAGAGCTTGGTAAATATCATTAAAAAGTTGTTAGAGGACAACAAGAAGTCTTGGTACAACAAGTTGGTTAATGCACTTTGATCTGACAGACTTACCACAAAGAAGTCAATTGGCATGTCGCCATACCAGTTGGTCTATGGAATGGATGCTCTTTTTTCATCCTCTTTAGGAGTTCCAGTCATGAAGATAATTCATGAATTACAGGTTGAGCCAAATGACACACAAAGAAGAATCAGTCAAACCATTTAGTTTCAATAGTCAAGGGAGGAAGTCTGTAACAAAACCCAAGTAATTAAGGAAAATGTCAAAAATATTTTTGACGGAAGGACTAAAGCTAATGACTTCAACATTGGAGACAAAGTTCTAAGGTGGGATTCCAGGAGAGAAGACAAAGGTAAACATGGTAAATTTGATAACCTTTGGAAAGGGACATATATAATTTATGCTTTTAGAGGACACAATGCATTATTCCTCAAGGACCTGGATGGAGTAGAGTTACCTGGTGGTCCCGTCAATGGCAGGATGGTGAAGCACTACTTTTATTAGCATAAATATTTTTCTTACATCATTGTAAGTATCATAGTCTATATTGATTTTATTAGGTAACTTATTGATTGGAGTTCAAGCCTGCAAAGAAGGCCCTAAGCCCTGATTGATAAGCTACCTTAAGTACCTTAAAAACAAATTAAATTATATGCAGACATTACAGACATGGGATACTGAAGGCTACTGATCATATGTTCTTGACACTTCATTTGGATAAGTGACATCCCCAGTTGGAGCCACTGTTAGGGTCCTATATTTTATAGGATCTCAAGGTGATTGAGTATTTTATTTTTGTAATTTTACATTGTAAATAATTTCAATATGCAAATTATTACCAAAAAAAGTATATATAAAAAGAAAATCAAAAGAGGGCATGTCAAAAAATGAATATGAAGAAAAAGACAAAAAGCAAGAAAGAAAGCTGAAAAGAATAAAAGGAAAATAAGAACCCCACAAAAAAAATAGAAATAATACTGGAAGTGCTGCAAATTTAAATTCCACTATTGTTAAATTAGTTTTCTTTATGTCAAATCCAATAATATTGTGTGCAGCTTGTCTTAAAATGCCACAATGACTATATTTTTGTTCAAATCACACAGCTTAATCATGATTGAACAATTCTAAATTTCATGTTAATTAGGGTAGTGAATAAAGATTTTCCAAACCGTTTAATCTTGGAAAATCAATAGTTAGGTAGAAAATGAATTTGATTCAACTATTTAATCTAAATCAATAGGAGAAATAAGTGATAGAGCAGGTTATATTTTTATAAAAAATAAGGTTATGTGGGTTTTCTAGCTTAAATGTACCCTATGATAAGATGAAAAAATGTTAGCTTGAAAAAATAAATGAAATTGAAAGGGTAGGTAGAGGTTGTATTGGAGCTTTGAAAATAATTAAAATGCTTATCCTAAGTTTGAGTCTTCAATGTTATTTTATGCATATAGATGGAAAAGGGTAAAATATCTTTATCCTGAGTCTAAAAAGTCCCGCGCGTGCATATAAAGTGTGGTATATAATCCTATATCCTAAAGTCTCTACCTCCATTAAACCCTCTCGATACCCAACAAAATGTCCCATCACATCACTTTAACTTGTCCACCCATCAGATCCTTCCACCCTTGCTCTGATGACCCGCATTTCCTTTCGGATCCCTTCTCCATCCGATCTTTACTGCCGGGGGGGGTGGAGAGGCTGGGGGATTAAAAAAAAACAGTTTTTCTTTTTTGGTCCATGCTAATGTGGTGCCTTCTCGTCATTTCTCACCCCCCTCCACTCAAATAATGTACTTCTCCATACCCCCCCGAAAATCTGTTTTATCTGCCAATACCGAAACCACCATTCTACCCGTTGAGCGCCTATCGTATCATAACATATAGATCATTACCTTTTCAAATTAACTCCCTTCCTGCGGAAAATTACCCGTTGATACATTTAATTCATAACTGACAGTTAATCCAACAGATCCACACCACAATCAAAGGAAAACTGCTCAATTTGTGTATAAAACCATGCATAATCAACTTGTAATCCTTTACCTTGTCTTTTTCTCTGCTCGGTGTATACTTATTTCAGGTTTATATAACAATGAAGCATTTCATATGATCATTATCAAAGCTAGCTCTGCAACTACTGCACCTTCTCCCCCAGTCCCAGAGTTTTACACAATCTCGGTGAACCAATCCCTCCTCAAACCCCCTTTTCAATTATCTGAAACAGATTCAACCATGCCTCCTAAGAAGAAAGGCTAGGAAGAGCCTGTAAATCCATTGCTCCATCCTCCTATTGACCTTGATCACATACCTTTAGTCGATAGAGACTATAAAATTCACGAAAACCTCTGTGAATTTGAGCTTTTTGAGATGTACTGCTCGCTAGAAGACAAGTACATAACTAAATTTGATGATATTAGACTGTGGGATTCAAATTTACCCCATTACATCTTTCCCCATACCCATAGTACCGCTGAATTCATCTGCAAATGTCAGGTCTATTACATACCCAACCAAAGAGCCATAATTGCTCCTACAAGAGAAATTTTATTCACTATCGCTGCCCAATCCATCAACCAAATGATGCAGGCCCTTGTTATAGAAAATTCAACCCCTTTCTCACAGGAAGCCCTCAGTGAACTATATCAGAAGCTGGATTTTGCAAAAAGGGATAAAACCCTTAAGCTTTTTCTAGCTGAAGATACCTAATTATCCAAGAAGAATCCTCCCAACTCTTCCTCAATTTTCCCTGACAGAGCCAAGCAGATTATCATTGTCATTTATTACCTCCTTGAATATTACTCTGACCAATGGGTAGATGACCAATTATATGATTCCTTTCTATTTTATCTGCAAATTCTAAGCCTTCTATCCTGTTCAATTTTAGCCAATTCCTAGCAGATGCTATCCAGACTAGAAGAATACTTCATTTGAATTTGATATCAAAGACATCCATCCCATTGATCAAATGAATATGCACAAGAAAACAGGTGAAATAATTTCATCTACATTGACTAATACAACTACAAGTTTGTCTAAATTTTAGGTCTCCTTAGCAAACATCCATTCACAACTGAAGATAGAGAAAATCTCCTCTATGGCCAAGGATTCAAAAATTAAGTATTTGGAAAAATTAGTGGTCAGAGTTGGATATAATCCTTCCAACATCAAAGCTGCATAAGAGATAATAAAGAAGAAAAATGTTGACATAGCAGCATTAAGGAAGCAGCTGAAACTGTCAGCCACAGAAGACCCTTTAACTAAGTAAATTGAAGAAACAGAGTCTTAGAAGTCATACATGATGAAGCTCATCATGGAGAAGAATGCCCAATTGAGACAAATGGAATCAGAAATGGAGAAAATGATAAAGGAAAAAGAGCAGGCTGCTAAGCTTTCTATGGTCCCTTTGGAGGTTGTACCTCTTATAACCACCCCCACGGCTACAACTTCTACAACAAGTACAACAGATAGAGAAAAACAATTAACAAAAGCAATGCATAATGTATCAATCCAGACAAAAGGAATCAAGGAATTTCAGGATGAAGTTAAATTGTTGCAGGATTAGAAGTCCAGAAGTGAAAGTTCCCATGCAGATGAAGCACAGAGAGCATAGAAACTGATAGAAAGGTTGCAGAAGTCAGAGAGAGAGTCACCCATTGGAAAAAAACTGGGCCAAGTCAAAGAGATAATTTGGACAAATGTCATTGAATCCATAAATGAAATATGTGTTGGGTATGTGTATATTATTTCCACGATTAGTCGCACACGCAGCAGGTGTCACAAGGGGGTCGATGGCACGTTTTTTACATTGTTCCAGGTGTAGCAATGGGGGAAGTAGCCCCCCTTGTATAGGGGTTCGCAAGGGGTGGGTAGCCCATTGCTCGGGGTCTGGGGCTGCACCCCAAGAAAATGTTTTTGGACCCTATTTTTCGGTGGGCGGACCCGCCCATGGTTTTGTGCATGGGTTTGCACATGGTTCTGGGGCATGATGGTTTTAGGCCCTTGGTATTTTGTAGATCTGGTCAAGGGAACTATGATTATGTTCTAATCCAGGGTTAATGGATTGGGGTTTGTGAATGCTTCGGCATGTATATATATGTGTTGTAACACTAAAATGAACATAATGAAAAATCAAGCTAGTAGTCCCGATTTTGGATCTTGGGTAAAATATCTGTGTATATCTCTTTTATGTTTTATTCTCTCGCTATTGTTTATTTTCTGTTTTTAAGATTCGTTTGAAGATAATTTCTGTACAGGGTTAAAACCTACAATCTGGCCCTGCATCCAGATTATATTTGACCATAAGGAGTTGATGGAGAAATCTAATGATGCCATTAAAACCATCAAGGAAGAGCCTAGAGATATGCCTACTACAACCAACAACATCATCAATTTCTTAAACTCCAAGAACATATATGAGCTGGATGAATTGGGAGTGAATCACAGAACAAAGACAATTTTAGAAGTGAAGAGGGTTATTACTAAGAAGAACATGATTGTACAACTGGAAGATAAATGCCACAGCTTAGAGATATATGTGAATAGATTCTTCAGTAGGATTGAACCTTTAACACATAAAGGTCTACCTTCTCTATTTGTAATAAATGACAAGCTGATGAAAATACAAGATTATGTGAAGAAGCTGAATGAGATTGCTAGAGACACATCCAAATTCTCCAATATCAAAGGCACCATGACAGGGAAAGTATCTTGGAAGCATTAAGTCATGATATTTTCATCCAGCATGAGATAAACCACATATTTGTGGTAAAACCTACTTTTGCTAAATATACCAAAGTGGATGAAATATACAAAAAGGTCATTAAGTTAACTACCCCAGATGAAGATCGATGGGATAAGTTAAGTGAGCTTCAATAGTAAAGAGTAAATAAGAACAGTCAGTTGTAGCCAACACATCAGACAACACATCAACCAATGCTACAGCCAATGCAACCCACAAATAGGTCTACTCAGCAACTATTTCCTCAAAAATAGTGCCAGCATGACATATCACCTCCACCAAGCCTATTTTTTGCCATTGTTAGAGTTTATTATTCGATTTAGGCTAATAATGCACTATCTGTTGAGACAACATTGATTGTAATCAATTTTGTAATATTTTAGTATAATATTTCAATGTTTGAAGTATTCTAGGTTGATTTCTGAACATATTTTGCCTACTATGCCATCGTAAATTCCAATTTTTGTTGGAGCATCAATAATACAAAGACTTCTTTCATGATTCATGTAGTGCATTTACTGGTGAAGTGCTTCTACTGTTACTGTGTTTTCCATTGTTTTTCCTTTTCTCTGTGTATCAGAAATTCTTAATTGTGAAACAGAAAGTGTGATGAATAGGACATGTTAATTAAAACACCTTATTCTGGTTGTTTTTAAAATTTATATGTTTTCCACTGAAGTCAGATTGAAAAATACTTAATTGTGTTTCAGTCTCAATTGAAATTCACTTTTATGCCATCTCCATTATTCATTTAAAAATCTAAAGAATCCAGTTAATACAACCTAGCTTTCCCTTTTATAACTCTTTTAAATATTGATGCAACATCCAATTTTATGTTTTGACTCCATTTCCCAATGGGAATATAAAGATTTAATCAACCAAATCAATCAAAATCAAACAAATAACCAAGTACAATCATAACTAGCCTAATATCCATTTAAAACAAAGTTAAATCATAAAGAGAGATCCCGCTCTGAAGCTGGCAGAGATAGATCCCGACTTCCAAAGTGGTTTTGATGTTGTCCTCTGTGTTTATTCTGTCAATCTTTTAAATTACAGAATGATAACAAACCATTTAGACCATATCTTATTATTTAAAATTTTGATACATCTAAATCGTACACTATGATTTCAGTTAATTTAATTGTTATGAGATGATGTTAATGATGCACATGTGGTTCTTATTTATACAGTTGTTATGATAATGATTTATAAGATATGCATAGGGATCATGATGCTATGATATGATGTATATTGGTATTTTTTTCATTTATTATGTGATATCATGATTAATATATGTTGATGTTATAACTTATGATGGCATTTCATGATGTGAAGCATTTCGAATCGATACAGATTTTGTGACATGCATGAGCATGCAGTTCTTTACTATTTAGAATGTGGTTATTAATAATGATGTTAAATTATCATGATGAAATGCAAGAGTTGACATGTGAATTATTTTCTATGATGTTATGATTATAACTAATGCAATGGATGCATGTTGAGATGTGGTGATTGGCAGGAAATCCATAGATGGGTTGAGAGTGGCCAGTTTATTTGGTGATATCATGGGAGGCCATACATATGAGGGAGAATATGTAACACCATATGGGCTGTGGACAAACTCAATCAACATTATATATACCAGTGGTTCCTTTGTCTTGTATAGATCTTGATGGAAAGCTCTTGAGGGACTATGGGACCACCTTGAGGAGGCCAAGTGCCCGATATTGTAGGCCAAGTGCCTGGTATTGGATTAGTATGCCAAAGTCTGGAAGGGGTGTAAGGAAGTTGATGCCTGAGGCTGTGCACTTTAGTGAGGGTGGAGGGAGTGGGCCAGCCTTGCGAGATGCCTGGAGTACTACTGCATCGAGTACTGAGTCGAGTGCTTGCCTTGGGGTAGATGAGGTTTGAGCCGAGTGCGAGCCTTGGGGCCAACTTTGGGCTATGGTACAGACCGACGAGGCTTATGCCTCATTCCGAATGTGGAAAAAATGAGAGAGATTCCTTGAATTTTCTCGGGTGTTGTGGAACTTTCGATGCTTGCTGGTTATACTAGTTTAGCAGAGGGTGTTGGGCAAACGTGAAGTAATAAATAACTAAATAAATAAAATATTAAATGATTCAACTTAACTTCAGGACGAAGTTTCTTAAAGAGGGGGAGTATGTAATTTCCCCTAATAATAATAAAAAATAAAAATAAATAAATAATATAGCATAATATTTAAATACATATTAAATAAATAATACATAATAAAGAGAACAATAATAAATAAATAAAATAGTAAATAATAAACTCGAGTTCTAAATAAAAATATATAAAAGTAAATATAAAATAAGTGAAGTTAAAAAATGTAAAAAGGAATAAAATAAGAAAGAGTTAAATTAAGAGAACTATAAAAATAGTAAAAATAGGTAAAGTTAGCAAAAAAATAAAATAAAATAAAATAAGAAAGAGTTAAATTAAGAGTAATATTAAATTAAGTAAAAATTAAAATAAATAAATAAAAGTTGCATGTTGACACATGTAATGTGTGCATGCAGTTCCATTTCCATTGTTTGGTCTAATTAATAGAGGTTGAGGAAGATGAGATGGATCATTCCTTCATCCATTCTCTTGGGAGAAAGGTATTGTGAGACAAAGGATACCATGGTAGTAGTACATTGATTGAAGGCTCGGGGGTGGCTAGCTATAGAAATATTATGTGCAGCTGAGCCTATGGTTGGGTGGAGAATCGTCCCCAAAAAATTGTTGTGGTTAGCGGGATTCAAACAACGTTCAACTTTAGAGTCTCAAGTAAAGAATATCGTCGTTATAGGTAAGTCGTCTTTGCGCGTGTTTCAAAAATTTCTATGCTAATTAGTCGAATAGTTTTTGTGTTGATTATTAATTGCATATTTGATATAATTAGTTGCATGTTAATTTTTAGGGTTGTTACATATATGAAAATGAAAAAGTTTCCAAACTTCCCACTCGGCTACTAGCTAAAGCACTGAAACTTTATGAGTTTTAAGACTGGAATGAGGCACATATATTTTCAAAACAAGCTTTTATTAGGGGAGGCCCCATATTTTTGACAAGAATTTTCGCAATTTTTGAAAAATCCCCCAATATATAACAAATGTGTGAGGAATTTGGAGGAGTTGACACTCAGACTCTAAGGAAGTGAATGTGGGAGGAATCAGAAAAGGGGACGAGAACCTCGAGTAAATTACAATATTTTTAAATAGGATAGATGGGGAGGATTGCAATCCACACTCACTAGGGTTTCAGATTCACTCTACAGGGGAAGAGGTTTGAATTTATAGAAAGACTGCCAGTTGAAAGATAACACAATGAAAGCATTTGCACTATTACATTGCTTTTATTTGCAAATTTTCAATTTGAGAGAAGGCTCCGAAGGAAATTCTGCAGAAATGAGGGCGTCCAAGTTTTGAATAATTTTATGTTCTTACTGCATACCAAAAGAGACTTACTACACACTATTGTAATAGCATATTTCTTTTTAATTCAAAATAAATTTCTACTATTTTGATGCAAAATATTAGTAAATCCTATTTTTTCACTGATGTTAAAATTCATGGGTTTATTTTTGTTGTGCATCGCAATTTTAATGATTCAGCTAACAATTGCTTTGATAATAAAATTTTACATTTATATAATTTTCACTTATTTATATTAATTGATTATTGAGAAGTTTTCTTTGCAGATTTTGGCGAAATTGTAGCACGTATTTAGTGAAATTAGTCCGCAATTCACTGATAACTATTTATCAACGAATTATTATCTAGTTTTTTTCTAATTGTATTTATTTATTATTATTTTTTTTTCAGAAGAAAAAAAATAGCTGTATTATATAAGATATAAAACAATACATAATCATATGAGCATATTAGGTTCCAGATATTCATCCCCATGGGGATGTTTTCATATACATCATTCCATGCCAGTATTAAAAAAATCCTCATAGATCATATGGACATAGAAGCACTCATAAATGAGATTGTTAAGATCATGGAAAGAGATCAGATATGAAAATAAACTCATCATAGCCAGATCTAATAGGGAGGCTGCATAGAAAGGTTCAAAAAAGCTAGTATTGATAATCTTGCAAGATAATAACCCAGGCATTGCACATAAAACCTTTCATTGTAAAATATGCCACCGGCTCACTTGAATAAGTCTCCGACATGCTTGCAAAACTAAAAGGAGGAAACCAGGCTCGCTTGGAAACATAAACACCACTGTGTATAACAGTCCCATAAGAAGAAGATGACAAGAAATACAGACCAAAAAATCTGGCTCGCTTGATACAAAGATAACCAGGCTCACTTGAAAACCATAAGAGACCACCGACTCGCTTGAAAAAATGCAGGAAAATTGTGCTCAAGCTCGCTTAATAACACTTACATATCATTATCATAGCATTATAGAGATGTAAGTAGTATCACTGTATTAGATATAACAAATTAATACATTGTTAGATTGAATTTAGATAATAATAGTATATCATTATGCATTATACATTGCATTAGATTTAGTTGGGATATTTAAAGTACAATGCTGTGTTTAATATTAGATTTTATTAAAGGTACGCTTAGCTATATATAGTATGGTTAGTTAATTAGTATGATATTATAGGATATATTAGTTTAGATTTAACATATGAGATAAATGGGGATACTTTAGTACCTAACATTACTTTAATGATAGTATATTATTAACATAGTTTTACTTTGGAATTAATAAATAGTATTAACCTAGCATAGTTTCATAAGGATAAAATTATTATAATATCATATAAGATTAACAATTAATCTTAACTTAATATCATAAAGGTTAGTTATGTTAGAGTAAGTTACATTAATTTAGTTGTAGCTTGGCTGAGCCCTAGATCAGCTTAAGGATCACTTTTTTGCTTAAGCTCAATAAGAGGGCTGATCCAATGTCTCTTCTCTATTGTTAGGTGAAAGTCATACTTTAAGCCAGTAGAGATAGAGATGAGGTAACTGGACCTAGTTTAACCAGTCGGAACCTCCATTTCAATGGAAAAGGAGCTGCATTAAGTTCCCGACTGGGTGGTCTCCCTTATAATGTTGGGGCAAAGAATTTCGAGCCTACAACACAACATTAACCAAATAACCGCGAGTTAATCTTATATGAATATTTCCATTGACTAGTGAAGAATTAGATATGGTTTTGACTAAACATCGTTGTTTCTACTATGAATAACTTTTAATTTTCCCTGATTGATTTTTACACATCAAGTTTACATGTAATCCACCAAAATTGTCAAAAGGTTCATAGATCTAGGTTCTTACTCATAGCTAAGTCTAAATTAGCAAAATTTATTCACTATTAAAAATTTCTTCATTTGTCACCTAATATATTTTACCATTATTATTCATACAATTACTTTAATGCCAGAACTAACATTTAATCCATGCCATGATTTACTTACAAATAGACATCATGACTTTATCTGGATTGAACACATGGAAAAAGTAATTTCTCATTAAACTTAAGCGTAGATCGAAAGCTCAATTGGTAACTCCATTTCTTTCACTAATTAGTCATATGCACAATTAATAATTTTATATGACAAACAACAATTTATAAGTAGAAGATGTTTCTTTTTACATAGCCTATATACATTTTGAAACCAATGTAACTATAAGTACACCAAAAAACGTTACAATTTTGTCAAGATAAATTCACTTGATATATATATTCCTTATCACATTCTCCAATATCATGTTTTTTTTTGTAAGCTTCGTAAATATAATTCTATTATTGATAACAAAATTCACCATTCCTATCAATAACAACCTTTGATACCAAGGTTAACTTCACAAATTGTTCAAAAACTTACAAAAATATCAATCTAGGTAGACAAGGCTTTTTTAAAGGTATTATGAGCATGGTCATGCCCGTTTCCCATAAATAGTTACATGAAAGAGTGTATTTTGAGTAAACCAGAAAAAAACTAGTGTTTGAAAATGTGATACTAAGTAACCATGGAAACGATACAAGCGTTGGTAATCTAATATGATAAGTGGAGAGAGGGAGTTAGAATTTCCTTGGGGTAGAATTATTGTTGGATCATTGATGACTTCTGGTGCTTCATGCTACATATCAGATCCAGAGTTCGAGTAGACACCACACAACACTCTACCCATGTTAATTTTTCCATGATGTCATCTAGATTGTATCTAATATCTTGGATAATTCAGATGATTTCCTCCTGTCTTGCAAAGAAATGATAATTGTCAACTTAATTATAGCGGATGACCATGTGAAGCAAGGTTTATAGCTGTCGGTGCACAGACACTAAGTGAAGGACATGGAGCCACCTCTTTCTAAATTTTCTCGGGTCGGGAGTCCAACAAAAGGTGTTACTGCTAACT
Source organism: Pinus albicaulis (assembly GCA_034641835.2). Taxonomy (NCBI): domain Eukaryota; kingdom Viridiplantae; phylum Streptophyta; class Pinopsida; order Pinales; family Pinaceae; genus Pinus; species Pinus albicaulis. Next base: position 208,329,277 of record CM076573.1, on the reverse strand, counting down.
TCAGAGTCATACAAATATAAACGATCCCCAAAATCCCTTAATTCTAAGTGAAGAATTTCATTCCTCACTTTACTGGGGACAAATTCGAAATGATAAGCCACTGAGTTCCAATCAAAGAGACACCGACGATGAGAGAAAGATTTTCCTGAAGTGTCACCTCGATGATTGGGTAAACATTTCCTAGGTGCGAAGTAATGGTAGGGAGTATGTCTATGGATGAGCGAAGGAGGCCAAACATGATACAACGATGGTCGACAAGCAATGTTATAGAAATGTGTAGAAATATTCTCCAATATCATGTCGATAACAAAATTATAATCCATTTTTTTTATAATAATATATTTATTTTGATATACGATAGTATAAACATTTATTTTTAGTTTAGAATAAAATATTAGATGTTTCATTAATATAACCAGACCCAAAAAGTAACCTTTTCATAAAAATGATGTGGAACATGATATATTAATTTATTATCTCTTTATTATATTCACTTATTTATTTTACTTCTAAATAGAAATTGTATCATCAAAAGAATTCCTACCTTTTCTATGGAAAACTGTAGATTATAATCCATGTCGTTGGTGAAATCATAACAAGTGATATGTAGCACTTTATATTTACATGAAAAACTATATTTTAGGCATGTATTCCTTTTATTATTGGTAAATGTCCTCCTCTTTTCCTTTTGCAATCCACTATTGCTCTCAAAACGTCATCCATTTGGGCTCAAAATCAAATAGTATGATGAGAACGCCATCCAAATAAATACCCAAAATCTAAAAAGAAAAGTATAACTGCTAGAAAATAATAATAGTTTTACTCACACTCTTTGCTCAAAAAATAATTAATCTTTTCATTATGTTGTGTTTCTATACCATTGCCCTTGAAAGCTCATGATTCACAACTATTCTTTTCATTATTGATGTAATTGTTATATCTTTTGGGTGTAGGTTTTAACCCTGTATAGAAATTATCTACAAACGAATCTTAAAATAGAAAATAAACAATAGTGAGCGCATAAAACATAAAACGGATGAACAAAGATATTTTCCCCTGGATCCCAAATCGGGACGACCAGCTTGATTTTTCATTATATTCCTTTTAGTGTTACAACACATATATATACATGCCGAAGCATACATAAACCCCAATCCATTAACCCTGGATTAGAACATAACCGTAGTTCCCTTGACCGGATCTACAAAATACTAGGGGCCGAAAACCATCGTACCCCAAAACCATGTGTAAACTCATGCACAAAACATGGGTGGAGTCCGCCCATTGAAAAATAGGTAAAAAAAATTTCTCAAGTATTTGCCAGGACCTACGACAGTGCCGCCCTATTTTAGGTGCAACACTCTGAAGGGGCTAACGCCCCTTAGCAACCCTGACGTGACTATTAAGGTGGAAATAATATAACAGATACCCAACATTGGGCTCTCTATCATCTTAAAATCCTTGTTTAATAAGACATTGTTCTCCGAAAAAGTTCCATGAAAAACCAAATAAATATTGCAATCATATATTTAGTGACCTCCCAAGATGCACTAATTATAGCTTCATCCACATATCGACATGTTAGCACACTACGACTATGATTAGGGAGATTCATGATCGGATGATGAGGTCCTCTATGTGCACTGATAATTTGGTCTGTATGAAGGCCAATAAATAAAAATATCTCCAAGGTTCCTTGGATATTTAAGTATCTCTACATGTACAACATGTAAAATATAAAAAGCACCATCAATATAAACTATGTGTGCATCTAATGTAAGAATCCATCCATGTAAACCCTAAAATTCTTCTTTTGGTTGTTTCACCTAGAGAAAAATTCAAACAACAATGGTAATAGGTCTGCGGGGAGACTCAGGATGGGAAGTGCACTAATGTAGCTGGTGGAGATGCTCAACATGGCAGCCATGCCATGATACCAGCCATGATACATGTAATGAAGATGTTGTCCCAGATCCTCACATACCCCAAGAATCTCGAAAGGTTGATCCAAATTCCCTCTATAGTTACTACTATGTGTAGCCCCAAGCATCGAAGTCCCAGACACAACTCCATCCCACTTCTGGACTTTTCTATCTTAATTTTTCTTAACTGAGTGACTCTTGCTTATTTTTATAATTTTTTATTCCTCAGAAAAAATTCATACTTCCATTCATAGGTGTGAAAGAAAATACACTTTGTATATACACAATAAAGTGTGTATTCACTAGGATATTTCCTAGATCTCGTAGTGGCATTTGCAATGTCAAAAAAACAAAATAGATAAACTACTATCCCGTCACAAATAAGTATTATATTTTATATAAATCAACCGTATAAATAAAAGTATGCTATAATGCTATCAAAACCAACATCCTATGATAACAATAACAAAAGTAACATATAAGATTTTTTTTCCAAAGAAAAAATCAAACCGTCTATTAAGTCATAGAAATTTACATAGTATATGCATGATGCATTCCAAAAAACTACATTTTTCCATTTTTTAGGAGGGGTAATTGAGTTACTGCTGATGATATTTGAGGTACATTGATCCTCTCAGCCATTTTACACAAGGAAGAGCTAAAAAGTCTTTTTTCACCCCCCGGACTTCCCTACTTAGAAAAGTAACGCCCAAAACAAAGATGTAAAAAGACTGTGCCTTTTGGTGATTTACAAAAAAAACCAAAAACTAGGTGGTAGAAGCTGATCCAGTTCCAATATATTTTAGTCCAAAAAACCTGAAGATGAGTGTTTTCTCCTGTCTCAAAAACAAAATAGATAAACTACTATCCCGTCACAAATAAGTATTATATTTTATATAAATCAACCGTATAAATAAAAGTATGCTATAATGCTATCAAAACCAACATCCTATGATAACAATAACAAAAGTAACATATAAGATTTTTTTTCCAAAGAAAAAATCAAACCGTCTATTAAGTCATAGAAATTTACATAGTATATGCATGATGCATTCCAAAAAACTACATTTTTCCATTTTTTAGGAGGGGTAATTGAGTTACTGCTGATGATATTTGAGGTACATTGATCCTCTCAGCCATTTTACACAAGGAAGAGCTAAAAAGTCTTTTTTCACCCCCCGGACTTCCCTACTTAGAAAAGTAACGCCCAAAACAAAGATGTAAAAAGACTGTGCCTTTTGGTGATTTACAAAAAAAACCAAAAACTAGGTGGTAGAAGCTGATCCAGTTCCAATATATTTTAGTCCAAAAAACCTGAAGATGAGTGTTTTCTCCTGTCTCCCGGACCTCCTCATTGAGGAAAACAGTCTGAAATAGAGACAGGGATTAAAAGTATTTGTTAAGTATCAAAATTACATCATAATTTATGTTTTGAAAAACCAAGAAAAATAATATCAAAAGCAGCAGGAAACCATTAAGAAAAGGGAGGCTATTCGATATTTTGGACCAGCACTCCATCAACCGCAACAGCTAACCAGTTCCCCAAATCATGTCGAATGCCCTCCTTAATAGGAGGTCTGCTTCATAGTTTCGTTCCCTGTAAATGTGACAAACAATTATCTCATTAATTTTTTTTTAAGATGGGACACCTCATTTAGTAAAGGAAGCAAAATATAATTAAAACATCTTTGAGTCCCATTAAACCACTTGATGATGTTCATGGAATCCTCGAAAATCTGAACATCTCTCATTCCTAGGAATGAAAGCCAGCATAACAGGAGATGTAAAGATTTTAACTATGCGAAATTATTTGTCCCCTGACCTAGAGCAACCGATGCTTTAATGATTTTTCCAGAAGGGACATGAATGGATAGGCCCACTCCACATCTGTTTTTAGGGTCTGAGGTGCAATCAAAATAAGCCCAAGGGATGCCCCCCCTTATGTTTTCTTGTTGGATGACTCGTGCTTGTTGTGGATGAGATGGAATAGGAATATAATCATAAATGGAGACCCCTTCCGCTGCTAGGATGATGATCGGAAAGAGAGAATATTTGAAGATAACATGATTCCTTGCTATCCAGGTTCCCCAAGCAATTAATAGAGGGATATTTCTAACCCTTTCATTTGGAGCTTTTTTCCACCACCTCTGCGAAGCATCCTGCACATCCATACCTTCCCATCTTTGTGGAATTTTGAGAAGCCTCAGATACTCATTCCAAAGACTGATATTAAAGGGACATGTAAGGAATATATTTTAAACAGATTCAAGACTAGCCTTGCATAAAGAGCACCATCCAGGTCCAATATTTCCCCTGCGTTGGAGAAAGTCCCAGGAGGGAACTTTGTTCTGAATTAGGCACCAGAAGAACAATCTCGTTTTTGCTAGCCCCTTCAACTCCCGCAGAGGTTTGAACCACCACTCTGTCTCCCCCCAACCTTTCTAAGACATGAGCCAATTATATCCATATTTTGGAGAGTACATCCCAGACGGGGAGTGGACCCACCTGAGCTCATCCATCTTCTCTTGAATCCTTATGTTTTAATTTTGAAGATCTAATATGAAGCCCTGCCATTCCTCCAACCATATGTCTTCAAGCTGGAGTTCATACCCTGTCATCCAAGCTTGTCTCCACATTGTTGATCGATCATTATTTACTATATGACTCAGAGTGCTAATACCCCTTTGATCCATCTGCTCTATAATATCTCTTGATAAGGCATATCTCTCGGTACAACCCACCCATGGGTCACATCCTAGTCTTACCTGTGTTCCATCCCCCACATGCCAAGCTAGCCCCTGTTCAATAAGATTAACCGAAGCTATAGTTGCTTTCCAGAAAATTGATGCATTCTTTGTTTTTTTTAATGGCATTCACAACTAGTATAGAATTAGCATTGGGTCTATGTATTTTCTGTTTGTAATAGACGTCCAAAGATTATCCAAAGTGACAAGTCTCCAGGCTAATTTTTCTACCAGTGACTTCAAGAAAGAGGGGAGTTCCTTTATTCCCCATCCTCCCCAAGCTTTCGACTGCACTATCTTCTCCCAAGCCACCCGGGGCGTCACATGTTCCACCTTTGAGCCCGCCCACAAGAATCTACTGCATACTTTATTGATAGAAGAGAGGATGCTTTTTGGGACACAAGAAAGGCCAACCCAATATACCAAAATGGCCATCGCTACAGATTTTATCAAAACGAGTCTTCTCGCTTGTGATAGCCATTTGAAACTCTAGTGTTTCATCCTTGCCTCAATATTTGCAATAAGCCACTTCAAATCCTGAATGAGATAAGAGTCCGGCTTTAGATAAAACCCCAAATACCTGAATGAGTCCTGAATATTTTTTACTTCAAATTTTAATACTTCCTCGAATCTTCCCACTGCTACTCTGGAAGGGTGGATTTTTGACTATTTATGCATAGGCCAGTAGCCTTTAGGAAAAGATCCATCACCTCCTTGAGACGATGACAGTCTTCCAAATTTCCATTGTTGAACAACAGGATATCATCCACAAACAATAGATGTGTGATAAATAAGTTCACCACCACTTCTATACCTTTTAACTCCCCTCGTCTCTTTGCTTCATGTATCATCGGACTCAGACCCTCCACAGCCAGAAGAAAAAGAATGGGGGAGAGGGGACATCCTTGACGGAGACCCCTTTGCACATTGAATAACTTTGTAGCCGCCCCATTAATCAATATGGCTATACTGGATGAAGAAATGCAACCCATCACCCAGTTTATGAAGTCAATACTGAAACTAAGGTGTGTCATTAGAAGCTTGAGATACATATAGCTAATTCTGTCACAAGGCTTGGATAAATCAATTTTGACAATGGATCCTTTTGTCTGCTTCTTTTCAGACTATGGAGGGTTTCTTGGGCTACCCCGACAGCCTCATGGATTTTCCTTCTGTCCAAGAAACCAAATTGTTCGAAGGAGATACTTCTAGAGAGGAAAGGTTTTAGGCGGGAGGTAATCACTTTTGCAATGATTTATAGATACAAGTACAAAGGGATATGGGTCTGAAGTCATCAAAGGAATCTGGATGCTCTTTTTTTGGGATAAGGGCTAAGAAGGTGGCATTGAAGGGATGATAAATGGAACCCTTTCTACGTGACTCTTCCAGCACCTCTAGAATATCCTCCCCCAAGAATTCAAAGAAGTGTTGGAAGAATTCCACCGTCCATCAATCAGGACCTAGACTTTTATCCTTCTGGATTGATTTTAGGATTCCTTCCACTTCCTCATTAGTGACAGGTTCCTTAATGTTGTTATTTCCTTCCTCATCAATGTAACTAGGGAAGAATTGAGCCACCCTAATTACTTCAGCAATGGATGCCTCTGAAGGGGCTCTGAACATATATTTAAAGTGATTGACTCCAAGGGAGGAAAGGTCTTCAAAATATCGTGCCATACCTCCATCCTCTGTCTGCAATTCCCAGAATGTATTTATGTTATTCCTTCCTTTGGCATAATTCTGAAAGACTTGGTATTTTCATATCCAGCTAAAAGCCATATGGCCCTACTTTTCAGACGCCAACTTTCCTCCCTTTCCAGCATAATTTTCTTTCTAGCTACTTCCAAACTCCTTATTTTGTCTCTTAATTTGATAGAGGAATATCCTGCCCCCTTCGGACTTTCAAGAAAGTATAATTCCTCATTGACCTTCCTTAATTCCTGCTCCTCCTTTAATTTTTTGTCTTTTTCCTAGTCCAGAGTAGCTTTTTTCATTTCCTTCAGGTTCTCCATGAAGCGCCTGCTCATATTTCCAAGTTCCCTTGGTCTGTCCTTCCCCCATGTGGCATGGAACAAAGAGTTATAAGACTCATTTTTAAGCCATGAGGAATTAAATTTGAACGGAGCTCCAAGATTTTTCTGTGTACTTTTAATTTCTAAGAGAATGGGAGGGTGGTGAGATAGACCACCTTCCATGACCCAATGCCTAAAGATAGAGGATCTTGCCACCAAATCTTCACTAAGAAGGAAACGATCCAGCTTCTTTGGCACCCATTCCTCTCCCATTCTCTGGTTCCTCCAAGTAGGTCTGGGCTTGATAAAGTTTGCATCCACAAGATGTGAGGATGCCATCTTATTGGTGAAGAAATAAGTGAGCAGGTTTTCCCGCGCAGAGGGTCCCCAAGATTCAGATATCCTAAGAGAGAAATTCTGGATTTGAGTCATTTAGACATGATTTGGGAAAGAGGTTATTCCAAAACTACACTCTCTCCGTACATGGGCCATAGACATTAAGAAGGATAATAGGTTGGCAAAGCTCATTAGAGTAAATTTCCATAGCCAGATTATTTTCAAAACCCCAGGAAGACAGCTTCTGCATTCTCCCAGAGTTAATGCCCATCGCCAATCCCCCCGATCTACCTTGAGAATCTAATGTCTGGAACACCCAACATGGAAACATCCTTGACATAAGGCCTTTCGCCTCCTCCCCCAAGCCCAAAGTTTCTTGCAGTAGAAGGACATCAGGGTTGTGGGACTTCATCAAATCCCTTAACGCTAGTTTTTTAGGCTGACTAGCTAAATACCTACAGTTGTAAGAAAGAATGATCATCGATAACTCTAGGGGGTGACTGCGCTGCTCTAAGCACCCCTAAGAGAGACCGTTGCTTCCCATTAGCAATGTCTAATTTAGCCTTGACTTGAGCCTTGGAGAGATTTGATTTCCTACCTTTCAGCTTTCTCGACCCAATCGGGATGTGACTGGACTCCAGCCCTCCTATAGCTTCTCCTTTCCAAGATTTTTTCACTAAGGATCTTAGGTTAAAGGGTGGTTTTTCAGGAATACCAGACTAGGGAGGAGCAAGATCAGACTCTGCTTCAGATAGGGGAACCATACATGATGATGAGATATAAGTAATGATACCGTCAAGAGACTCAATGAATTCATGCATTTGCATATATTCCATTTGAGTAGGCCTGCAGGGACCAGGCTTAGATAAAGCAAAAACAGATGAGCAAAAGGATGTGAAAAGGGAGGGAGAAGAGACTAGAGGCATACCCTCCAAGGAAGTTCCTGCTGATCCAACTTCGAATGGAAGATCTTGTGCAAGGGCGAGCTCCTGTTCTTGTTCCATAGCTGGTGGATTGTGTTGATTTTTCGCGTGTTCCAAAGGTAAATATTTGTTCATAGTTTCACCCGAACTCTCGAAACCTTCCATCAAATCCTCTTCCGGATCCATGTTCTCTTCTGCGCCTGTCGATGGAAAGGACTCCCGAGTGTTCCTTTTATGTTTTCTTCTTCTGTTGTGCCCAAGGGGGAAATCCTTTGCAAGGTGACCATACTTGTGGCACCAATGACTTTGAAAGTGTAAGTGTTCATAATCCAATGTCTGAGTGAATTCATAATCCTTATACTTCAGAAAAATTTCATCTGCAAACCCTTCTTTGGGATTTAAATTAACTAGGATTCTAACCGCACTCAGATCCCTAGTCTGCTGGAAGGACAGGTTCACCTCTAAGAATTGTCCCAGGGTATTCCCAATTGAGCGGAAGGTTGAATCCATCCAAAAAGGAAAGGGGAGACTAGAGAGATTTACCCAGACGGGGGACTCTTCCATTTTTTCTCTCTGGGCATTGAAAAGCGACGTCCATCTTTTGAACAAGACATGCCTCTTCCCAAAGCACCAGTTCCTCTCAAGAACCCAATCCAAGTGTTCTTTCTTCTCAAATTTGATGCTAAAACATCCCCGAGCTAGAGTTTGAATTTCTGAAGGTTTTCCAAGGGCATCCAACCATTTCGAATCAGTCCATTTTGTGATATAATTAGCTGAAAATTTTCTACCTCTGACTCTTCCTACAAGTATGGTCTTTGTTGCTTCCATGAATTCGTTGATGCGGATGTTTACTCCAAAGACACAACAAGGGCGCTCATCTTTTCTCCTGATAAGCTTATTATTTTTCCTTTTTGTTTCTGTAGTCCCACTTGTTCCTCCTTCCTCACCTTCCAAAGGCCTTTTGAGTGCATATAGTACTCCTAGTAAAGGCGACCCTGGTCGCCTTCCTTCAACAGGATGATTACCCTCCTGTTTTGAGCCACCCGCTACTCCCTTCCAAGATCCTCCTCCCCAATTATTCCTTTGAGATTATCCAAAGACCTTCCTTCTTCTCCTCCTACTCACAAGGAAAGGAGAACCCCCTCCTGTTTTATGTCTTTCTGATTCAACCCCAGAGAATTTTGAATCAAACCCTCTGCCAAGACCGGACCCGTGTTGGCTGCTTCGTTTCCTTGCGAGAGAAGGAAGTTTTCCATAAAGCTGAAACCTAGGCGCAGAATATGGTTTCTTTGCAAAAATAAATCTTCCCTATGTCTTCCTCAGTCCAACTCCTGACCTCTATGACTATCTTCCAAAAAAAAATTTAGACCCATAGATCCCTGAAACCCACAACTTGCAACAATATCTTCTAATCCCCTTGTAAAAATGGGAATTGAGGAAATACCTAGCAACGAAGAAAATTGAGGGGTTTTCTGGTTTGTCTGATGAGGATCACCTCTGAATCACTCCTGAGGAGCCGCTATTGAAACTGACCCTTTTGCACCCCCGTCCTTCCACACGCAGTTGAAGGTGCTCTGCAAGCTTTCTTCCAGCAGCGTAACCCCATTTGTTAAACCCCAAGCGCTTTTCGAACCTTTGGACCTCGGCTCTGTCTCTGCAATGACCAGAAAGTATAGATCCAGGTTTTTTTCTAAAACCTCGTGCCCCCAGCAAGTTAGCAGGTCTTTTGGCGCCGGTTCAATGTCCACGTGATCCCATTCAAACCCCATCGATAAAAAATGCTTTAGGTCTTAAACTAACACTGCAACAGCGCAGAAACCGCACCTGCACAGAACTCGTTTGCGCACAACACCGTCTAGCAGGGATGTTAGGTTTTGTGAAAACTAAAACTGCCATCCTAACCTTGATTATTTGGTTGCGGTCCTGGAAAATCTCGTACAAGTCGTGTCTCGCTGCAGAAGGCACAGTTGGTCGCGGTATTTTGACAAGCCCGAACGCTTGTCACATCCAAAGGCTTCACGCGTGTAGACTCTAAAGTATGTACTCGACCTGAATCTACCTGAGCCTTCCGTCATTTTTAGGGTTTTTCACCATCTCCACCTGTCTAAATTCTTCTTACCATATTGAAGGAGATATATGATGTCCTAATAAGTAATATATATGATAAATACAAATTTTTTTGTTATGAAGAATCCAAACAAAAAATAGTTTTTAATAGTTTTAGAAATTAAACATGATCTTCACAATGGATCTCATCCATGTAAGGCCCGTGGAAATACTGGAAATTCTTCACTTCAAAAAATTCAATCACCTTCCATAACCCCAATCCATATGTACGCCCTCCTTAGAAAGCATGTTAGCATCCCCATTTCATTCCATGTAAACATGCATGCATGTAAAGGAATTAAAAATAATCTTCAATCTTAAGAGATCCTCCAAAATATGAACAAGGGATATGTTTCAACACAATTGAGTCTCATTGATCCAATTCACCACCAAGAAAGAGACAAAAAATTTGAAACTAATCACACAATTTATCTTGAGGAAAATTAATAAGAGATCTACACGCTAATACATATGTCCATTTAATTTACCTCTTTCCAAGCGCATCTTCATATTAAAATATTGATTCCCTGATAAATGTAGAAAGAAGCCTCCCCACACACCCCCCCTCCCCCATCCCCCCCATAGAGTGAATCCTCCCCTTTAGAAGCCCCATTTCCCTAACATATATTAACATTCAAATTTTCTCGTAACATAGTTCTTCCAAAAACTGGCACCTTTGATTAGGGGTAGTGTGAAAGAATATGTAAAACCTCAACAAATATATATTATGGATGAGATGATTTATTTTGGAATATTTACTTGTTCTTGGCTAGCCATATGCTCCAACTAATAATGAGGGTAAGGGATCTAAAAGGTTTTGTGGCCCTGCTCTGAACCCAAGCTTTCTAGAACTATTCAAATACTATGCACTTCTATTTGCAATTCTAGCCTAGGAGTGTATTACAAGATGACCAAGCTTGTTTTGTGAAAGACCAATGTACAAACAAGTGATCAATGGTATTCTCACTATCGTTAGACAAATCACACCATCCACGATCAATCTTATGTATAAACTACATTACATCCCATGTAGGAATTTTTTTCTCGATCATACACCACACCATTAAACAAGACTTTGAAGGTGATTTTGACTTCCAGAGTACTCTCCACCACTAGACAATCTCAACATTTTGTCCTATAAAATTGAAATGAATATAACCAAACTTAGGGGTATATATTCCATGCAGAGCATGCATCCAAACCAACTCATCCTCTTTTTCACCTATTATGATGTGATTTGAAGACAAAGCATTCGAGTATCTAGACCATTTCTACCAACTACCTAAATATTTAAATCTACAATAATCGATCAACCTTGATGCCAAAGGGTAGTATGAGAAGGATTATTAATATGATAAATTCTATAATATCCTTGATCTCTCAAAGAATCAATGGGAGCTTCTGAAGACCTATGTTTTTCACCACTCCTCAACTAAGGATCTGAGCCCAGTCTAAAATTTTATCCATTCTTGGACTTCCATGCTAGACCTGAAGTAATTAGAACAAATTAATTTACAACAACCCTCCATACAACTAATATATTATGTTTCTATTTGTCCTCTAGTTGCACCCAATATTCGAGGGAATAAGAGGAAATATACTTATGTTAGACCACCATCTTCCAAAGACTATGTGTAGAGAGATCTATAACAACCCCGTGTTAAAAGTTCATGTAATAAAGTTAATAAACAAAAAATAAGACCAAGGTCATGGGACACGTATTCCAAGATGAATGCTGGAAAAAACATCCTAGTGGGTTTTCATTTGGTTTATTATGGCTAAGGAAATTGGCAAAGGCAATGAAAAAGGCTTTGAGAAGTCAAGAGGAATTATTGGCATTTTAATTATGAAAATAAAGGAAATTAGGAGAAAAGGAAGGCGAGAGGTCACAGGTTGCATGTGAGGAGAAAATTGAAGGAAAATAGAGGAAAATGAAGAAAATACAGGCCTCATCAATAAAAAGGCATATGAGGATCAATTCAGAACTTTTTTCAGTTTAACCTTTTTGTTAGTTCAGTTTTGGAGCTCTCTCTCTCTCTATTATCTCTCTCATACTCTTGCACACTTATATCATTCTTGGAGCACTCTAGCATTGGATAAAGGAAGGGAATGGAAGGACACGAAAGAAAAATAAAGAAAAAATAAAGCAAGGAAGAGTTGGATCAAGTGACTACAATGAGTTTACTTGCAGGCATAAATTTGCATGTATGATTTCCGTGCTAGTTTTGGCATGCATGATACATGCATGTGTGTATTTGGTTCTTTTGCTACCATTGCCATGGGTTTTTCTTGGCGTGATAGTGGTTTCTATATAGCCATGGTGTGATGGGGTTCTTTCATTTGGTTTAACTTTGGATTGTCGAATGGTTTTGGAATCGAGTGAGGTGGTTTCAGGAAAATTCCTAAGGGCCTAGAAACCCCCTGACTGGTAATGGCAGGATATGCGGTAAAGCCCGAGGGTGGAGATGGGAAAATTACTCAAGGTATTGGTGAAGAAATCCGAAGGAATCCAAGCTTCTCTAGGGCCTAGTGATCCCTTTATTGGTTTTGGCGGGATTGTGATAAATCCTGGTAGTGTATGTTTCTTTGTTTGGGCCTGGGAATCCCTTGACCAGTAATAGAGGGATTGCGATAAATAATGGTTGTATAGATGAGGGTTTCAGGCGTAGAAATCCCTTGACCGATAAAGAAAATAAATGCAGTAAAGCCTAAGGAATGCCTGGTTGTTTTGTTTTGAGTCCCACATTCATGCTTGGAATATGGCACGAGGGTGATTAGCTGAAAGAAAGATTTGGTTTAGTCCAATATATGGTCGGGTGGTATGTGGAAATCCCTGACTTGGTTTGATTTTGCATATGTTAATAAGATATATTTTCCCCTTGTAATTCATGAGTAAATGTACTTGTTATTATGTGGCTTTGATGGTTGTTCTATCATTGTTATTATGTTGGTTATATGTTGTTTATAATCATGGTTTTACAACAGACTTTAGCTATGTATCTCATCATGTTTTGATTAGTAAATGAATGGTTAATGAATGCATGAACTAATAGATGATATTGTGGCTATTGTGAGAGGCCATCACACCTTCTTTATGATTCTCATATAATTATGAGACCCCTAGGTTTAGATATGTAATTATGACCTGTAGATTACATGTTCATGGTGTGTTTGATGAAATGCATGTCATGGTTAGGATGGGCTAGGTTAAGTCCTTGATAAAGTTTTAAATTATAGGCTTTGTATTTGTGTCATTTATCATTTATGAGAGTTTCATCAAGTTCTAGATCTTAGCCTTGAAAAATGGCTCAGATCTCAGGGTCGCTTGCCAAAAACTGGGTAATTTAGTCTATAGTCGCTGGGACGAAGGCTTATGGGTGCGATTGTAGGGTTACAGTCACTGGCTTGCCTTGTCATGGGAGCGACTGAGAACCCAGGTTAGTGAAAAACCAACTTAACTTAGGATAGGGGCACTTGGAGCTTTTTTTGGCTTCCAGGGGTTCTATAGATCCTGCGGAAGGTCAATATGTTTTTTGGTTCATCAATTATACTTCCTTAATTTTACTTAGGAGCTTGAGTCATATCATAGTAAATATTCATCACATATTTACCTCGGTGGACTGGTGAGCTTGGGTAAGTGTAGGAGGAGGGTGTTATAGAGTGGTATCAAAGTAGATTGTGCTCTCTTTGGGTAATATATGATACCATAGAGTGGTATCAAAACATGGTTCAACGCCTCGACTGGATGGGTGGAATTTGTTTTTCATGCATGCATGAATATTGCATATGTTCTTGTTATGTATGCATGGTGGTGGTCATTATTACAGTTGTGTTGACATGTAGAAGTTGATTATTTTGTTGTTGGGATGTGTTTGTCATGAATGCATATCGATTGTATATGTATTTTTTATGCATTTTAGTTTCTATATGTTGTTATGCATGTATTATTATGGGCATGATAGTCATGCATGGGGTCATGGTATGTAGTTGATATTGTCATGCATGATGTCTATATACTATTATGATTATGATTATACATGTATCGTGCTAATCTAGTTGATCTTGCAGACGAGATATCCTCTCTTGAAATATACTGAGGTATGTTGGTTATGTTTATGTTTGGTTATTTGACATGATATAATTACAAGAAGAAGAAGATCAAATATGACTAGAAAAATGGTGGATTATAGTTCATGATTTTCTCCCTACAGATCAGATGAGTAGCATGGGGATGAGTATTCCCCTCATATAGCAGATACTTTTTGGATTTTGAAGGCAGAAATAAGAAGTTGCAAGGAGGATAATGAAAAAATCGTTCAATCACAAGAGAAATTTTCCAGGGCACAAGAGAAACAGGCAGAGGTCAATGTAGCTATCCTTCAGAGTTTGTCAAACTTGCAAAGATAGGGACCACTTAGGATCAATCATGGATAAGAGGAAAGGACTAACGGATCCTATGGTAGCATACCTCACGACGGGAAAATGTCGCATAGAGATGGCATAGTTAGATATGGAAGATTCTTGGATACACCTGATAGGAGAGGAAATGAACATGGGATATATTCTAGTTCGGATTTAGATAGGTACCATGGATATCATCGCTATCATCCTTACAAGAGGAGTGACAGGGAGTATTTTTCAGATGATTTCAAGAAATCCAAGCCACCTACATTTGATGGAGAGCTGAAGAAGCCGAAGGATCCAGAGGAATGGTTGCTTGGAATAAAGAAATTATTTGAGATGCATGATTACAAAGAGAACATGAAGGCTAGGATAACTATTTTCAGCCTCAAAGACAAAGCATACATTTGGTGGTAAGATGTGAGGTGGGTCAGAGTCATTAGGACAAAGGATTTGAGTTGTCTGAATTCAAGAGACTTTTTTAAGAATGCGTACTTGTCAGAGAGGTACTATGACAGTAAATCCAAGGAGTTCTATGTGATGAAGATTGGATTGATGACAGATGAGGAGTAAATGACTAAGTTCTTGGATTTATTGAGGTATGCACCATATATTAAGGATGATAAGGCCAAAGTTCAAATATTTTTCAATGGATTACCATTAGCATTTAAGGACCAGATTGAGTATGATGAACCTCAGTCACTAGAAGAAGTCATTGGGAACTTGAAACACTTTTATGAGCAATCGAAGTGTAAGATAGAGTCTCAACAAGGTTGGAAAGGGAAAGATAAAAGGTAAGTGGCCACTGAAGCGAACAAGACCTTAGGATGCATGTGAGAAAGAGAATGTTGTTCATTATAATAATTTTAATGTAGCTGAGAAAGAAAATGGGTCACAATCTAGAGGGAAGAATAATAAAGGTGAGGGTAAGGGACAATTGCAATGTTGGATTTGTGGTAAGGAGCATATCAAGAAGGATTTCCCATCATATCATGGGGGTAGGCCTCATATCTATAGTGCACATGAAGCATAAACAATTGGGGATGTTGGCCAGAGAATTCCTTTGATCTATGCAACATTGGATAAAAAGCAGGCATATCACGGAGCATCTATTATCGAGACGAATGATAATATTTGTGATCAAGTTGTTTCTATTTTGATTGAACCTGGATCTAATTATAGTTATGTTAACCCCACTCAAGTGTGGTGCGTTGTCTGAGAAATAAGTACTTGCATTCCATCATTGGGTAAGAGATTGTGCATTTGAGTTCAATGGTATGCCTATATCAACACATCTGAATGTACTTCCATTGAGATCATACAATATGATTTTTGGTATGGATTGGTTGTACCTTCATAGAACCAAAATATATTGTAATGGCAAGGCCATTGAGTGCTTGGATGACAATGGAGAACAAAAAATCTTGCAGAGTAAGAAGAAGGATACATCAGTTTGAATGGTTACAACTATGCAAAGAAAGCGCAGTTACAGGAAATGGTGTGTGTTATTTGCGGTGCATATTTCTAGTGATAAAGGTAAGGATGTAGAGGATGCAAAATTATTGAATAGGTATCCAGTTTCGCAAAAATTTCAGGATGTATTCCCAACAAAGATTTCAGAGTTGCTGCCTCACAGGGAAGTGGAATTTTCTATTGAGTTGGTACCAAGAGTAACACTATCATCGAAGGAGCCATACATAATGAGCACTCCAGAGCTAGTGGAATTGAAGTTGTAATTGAAGGAATGCTTGACAAGGGATACATTAGGTCAAGTGTGTCGCCTTAGGGTGCACCAGTGTTGTTTGTGAAGAAGAAGAATGGTACTCTTAGGTTGTGCATCGATTACAGGAAGTTGAAAAAGGTGATGATAAGAACATGTAACCTTTGTTGAAGATCAATGACTTGTTTGATCAGTTGAAGGGAGAAATGGTGTTCTCGAAGATTGATTTGAGTTCAGGTTATCATCAGGTTCACATTAAAGAAGAGGACATCTACAAGACTAATTTCCAGACCAGGTATGGGAATTATGAGTTTGTTGTAGTTCCTTTTGGTTTTAATAATGCTCCAACTACTTTCATGTGTTTGATGAATAGTGTGTTTCATCCTTATCTGGAAAATTTTGCGATTGTATTCATTGATGGCATATTGAAATATTCTAAGAATGAGGAAGAGCATGTTGAACGCTTAGCAACAATATTGAGATTGATAGGAGAACATAAATTGTATTCCAAACTTAGTAAATGTAGTTTCTTTGAGATAAAGGTATATTACTTGGGACCTATGGTTTCTAAGGAAGGAATAACAGTGGATCCAAAAAATATAAGAGCTATCATGGAACGAGAAACTTGTAGGATGAGGTTAGATCATTGATGGGGTTAGGAGGTTACTACAAGATGTTCATCAGAAATTTATCAAGGATTGTGTATCCTATTACATCATTGCAGAGGAAAGGAAATAAATTTGAATGGAAAAATAAATGCACAACAAGTTTTGAGTAGTTGAATCAATTGCTAACAAATGCTCCAATTCTCAATTTTGCAGGTCCGAAAAAAGAGTTTTTTGGTATGTTCATATTCTTGCAGGATAGGACTTGGTGGGGTTTTGATGCAGGAGGGATAGGTAGTATGCTATGAGCTAAGGAAAATGAATGAGCATGAGAAAAACTATGTGACACATGATCCTAAGTTGGTAGTGTTCATCCATGAAATGAAGACGTGGAGGCACTATCTTCTTGGCAAGAGGTTTGTATTGATGAGTGATCAAAATGGATTGAGATAATTATTTGAAAAACCTAATCTAAATTCCAGACAAGCTATATGGTTGGGCACGGTCGGTGAGTTTTATTTTGAGATCAAGTACATAAAGGGTAAAGGAAACAAGGTTGCATATGCTCTTAGTAGAAGAGTACAAGTAAATCATATAGCAGTTATGAGCTCATACGGGACAAATTTACAAGATCATATCTTACAAGCAAGACAACAAGATGAGAATACAGGGAGCTTAGGCACATGTTACAGTAGTAGGGTAAATTTGATTAGGACGTGGACTATAATATCACAACGGATGGTTTGGTCAGATTTAGGGATGAGATCTATGTTTCGGACAATAGTGAGATCAAGAAGCTTACCTTGCGGGAATTTCATATTAAGCCATATTCAGATCACCTAGGATATGAAAAGACATTGAAATCAGTGAAGAAGTTATAGTATTGGCTGAACTTGAATAAAGAGGTGGAAAATTTTGTGGCGATATGTTTGGATTGTCAACAAGTAAAAGCAGAGTGTGGGAATCCAAGTGGTATACTACAAGCGTTTTCATTTCCAGATTGGAAATGGGAGGTCATTTCCATGAATTTAATAACAGGTTTTCCAAGGACATCTAGGCAGCATGATTCTATTATGGTTGTGGTTGACAGGTTTACCAATGCATCACACTTCATTTTGGTGATGTCTACTTATTCAGCTAATGATATAACACATGTCTTCATCAAGGAGATAGTGATGTTGCATGGTGTTTCAAAGAATATTGTGTCAGACATAGATGCTAAGTTCACTTCAAAGTTTTGGAAGGAGTTATTTGTAGGTTTGGGTACAAAGTTGGCCTTCAATATTGCTTATCATCCACAGACAGATGGGTAGACATAGAGGGTCAATGAGATTTTGGAGGAAATTTTGAGAATGTATGTTATGCACCGGTAGAAAAAGTGGGAAGAGTATATTACACTAGTTGAGTTTTCTTACAAGAATGGATATCATGAGTCACTGAGGATGAGTCCGTTTGAAGCACTTTATGGGTGGACTTGTAATAATCCTATCGTTTGGAGTGATCCAGTGAACAGGGTATTGATTGGACCAGAAATGTTGGTAGAGACGGAACAAGAAATGCATGTTATCAAGAAAAATATAAAGGAAGCATAAGATAGACAAAAGAGTTATGCACATCAACACAGGGCATTTAAGGATTTTTCAGGTTGAGGAAAATGAGTATTTGTGCATCAAGCCCAAGAGGATTTCCTTAAGGATTGGGTCATGTGTGAATTTGGAAACTCGGTATTGCAGACCTTTCGAGATCATTGAGAGGAATGGACCAGTGGCCCACATACTTGCACTGCATCCGATACTGAAAGTACATGATGTTTTCCATGTTTCATTGCTTAAAATATATGTGAAATATGTTGATGATGTTATTGATTGGTCTATATTGCAGGTGGATCCAGAAGCAGAATTCCATCCGGAACCTTAATGAATTTTGTAGTTGAAACAACTCATGCTTCGGAATTGAGCAATAGAGTAGGTAAAAGTGCAATGGAAGCACTTTGGGCCTGATGAAGCTACATGGGAGATGGATAATCAAATACGGGCTATGTATCTTTCATTATTTTCCAGTGAAAATTTTATTTTTTGGTATATGCACATATTTATGTATGATTATTATTGTAAATATCACAATGAGCTGTGTTATAAATATCCAATAAGCAGTATGGTGTCACGTTGGTTTTTCTTTTTAGCAGGTTTATATTGTAAATACTTCATCGAGCTAAGTTGTAAAGCTCCATGGGAAGTATGTTTTGGTTTTCATCGATTTTTCTGGTTTTAGGTTTCATTGAACATGAAGGATGATGTTCCCGTAAGTGGGAGGGGTCTGCAATAGACCTAGGTTAAAATTTCATGTAATAAAATTAATTTCACGGGGCACATATTCCAAGATGAATGTTGGGAAAAACATCATAGTGGGTGTTCATTGGATTTATTATGGCTAAGGAAATTGGCAAAGGCAATGGAAAACGCTTTGAGAAGGTAAGAGACATTAATTGGCATTATAATTATGAAAATAAAGGAAATTAGGAGAAAATTAAGGTGAAAGGTCACAAGTTGCATGTGAGGAGGAAATTGAAGGAAAATAAAGGAAAATGATGAAATTAGAGGCCTCATTAATTAAAAGACTTATGCAGATCAGTTCACAGCTTTTGTCAGTTTAGTTTTGGAGCTATCTCTCTATTCTCTCTCTCTCTCATAATATTTCACACTTAGAGAATTATTAGAGCACTCTAGCATTAGAGAAAGGAAGGAAAAGGAAGGACAAGAAATCAAAGGAAAGAAAATATCAAGCAAGGAAGAGTTAGATCAAGCAACTACAATGGGATTACTTGCGGGTATCAAGTTGCATGTATGATTTCCTTTCTAGTTTTGGCATGCATGGTACATCCATGTGCGTATTTGGTTCTCTTGCTATCATTGGCATGGGTTTTTCTAGGTGTGACAGTGGTTTCAACTTTTCCTTTCCATTTCCGAATAGCCATGGTGTGATGGGGTTCTTTCATTTGGTTTAGCTTTGGATTTGCAGATGGTTTTAGAATCGTGTGAGGTGGTCTTAGGAAAATTCCCAAGGGCCTATAAATCCCTTGACCGGTAATGGTAGGATACGCGGTAAATCCTTAGGGTGGAAAAGGGAAAATTCCTCAAGGTATTGGTGAAGAAATTTGGAGGCATCCAAGTTTGTTTATGGTCTAGTGATCCCTTGACCAGTTTTGGCGAGATTTCAGTAAATTCTGGTAGTGTATGTTTCTTTGTTTGGGCCTAGGAATCCTATGAGTGGTAATGGAGGGATTGCAGTAAATCCTAGTTGTATATATGAGGGTTTCGTGCCTAGAAATACCTTTATCGGTAATGGAAGGATATGCGGTAAAGCTTGAGGAAGCCCTGGTTGTTTGGTTGTGAGTCCCACATTCATTCTTGGAATATGGCATGGGGGTGATTAGCTGAAAGAAATATTTGTGTCAATCCAATCCATGGCTAGGTGGAACGTGGTGTTGAGAAATTAGGGATTTTATTAAATTTATCTTTCATGATAATTACTTGTGATTTCGTTATTCTTATTTCACTTAGATATTATTTTCGTTGGATTATTATGTTCTTCATCAAGTCAATTTTCAAATGCATAAGAGATACAAATACTTAGGCTTTCAAGCCAGGTCCAAAACCTCTCCCTCTCGGGGAGGAAAACCCGATCAAAATTATTCTTATAGATCTTCAATTGACGAGTACCAAGACCATGACAAAGACCCTTGACACCAGGATGTCTCCAAGGCCCTTGTCATTGCTCTTCTTTGCTCCTTAGGTTTATCATCCTTTATGCATTGTACTGCACCAGTACTAGGGAGACTCGGTCCCTAGTCTAGCAGTCCCAAACGATGTACTACCTTTGCTGCCTTCCTTTGATCTAACCTCGACCTCCTAGAGATTCCTTTTTTCTGCTCCCAAGTCCGATATCCTTTGTTGTAATATCCCTCCTTTACACCGCAGTCACCTTCGCTTATTTTCTAAGTTATACTGACCCAAAACAGAGATACATATGATTCTCCTTTAGCCCATGATAAAATTGTGGTAACCCTTCTTCATGATGTGTATTACCTTGGCCCTTATCTGAGATATGCGAGACCTTAAGATTGAATTGTGTAGATCCTGTAGTCATACAAACTTGTATTATATTTAATCTTCTCTCCACTTAGATGATCCTCTACACTTTGCACAATACTTTGCATTTAGTACAGACTTGTTCGAGCTTCTATTACATACCTTGATCTGAATTTCTTGCTTTCAAGTGAGGCCGCAATCCCTCTATTTATACAGAATATCTTCCATATCTAGGCCAACATGACTAACTGAAGGTAGGCCAAATTGTACAAGGGTGGATCTTCAATACAATTTGAGATGACTCCATGGAGGTAGTGACAAGGTCTTGGATCATACAATTACATCAATATTTTATCCTTTACACAAGTGTAACATGAATTCATATACATGACTCTAAATTATATTGATTACAAGACGAAAAAATCATAAAGACATCAAGAAGAATTCTTTGACCTATAATAAAAACTCCTTGCTCATGAAACCCATGAAGCAAGCATTACAAGATGAATTTTATTATTTTTGTCTCTTCATTACATAACTTCATAATTACAAGTCATTATGAAGACCGAACCTAGTTACACTTTTCAACACTCCCTCTTAACTAGGGAGGTATTCATAAAGGTACATGGTCACTCTCAATATGAAGAATCTCATAAGTAGAATCGGATTAGTAATCCCATCTGTATAGTATCATATAAACCAACATTGGCATATTTCAAGGCCTTGAATAACAACTCCATCTCTCCATGGAATCATTGAGCTCCAAAGCCGGTGATACCAATGATCAATAGAAACCTACGTCATTGTCTCCCTTGGATCATATCCCACTCAGGTTCACTCAGGATATGTCCATGACTATTCTTATCTTGGATTCCCATTCCTTAAAGAATATCACTCCTTCCACGACTACTCTTATATTGGATGCCCTAATACATCCTCAAGAGTATGAGATGCCAGATGATTACCCAATCCTCCATTCTGTCTTCCCAGGTGAAGACCAGAATGACGTGTTTATCTCTCCCTCTCAACTAGGGAGGACATATTCCACAAAGGAATGTACTCATTACTATACAAGGAATGTACTCATTCCTATACATGGAATTTACCTAAGCTCCCTCTCGGCTTAGGAATTACCAAGTTTATTCCAAGTAAGAAACTTATTACCAGGCTCCCTCTTAATCAGGGACCTGTAGCAACAATGATGAAAACAACCATTTTCTCGAGAATAAATCCTTTATTTGATGTCATAAATTTATTCATTGTTGAGGAGTCTTCATCTTTGGGATCTCTTCATAAGGCATAAATCATCCATCACTTTCATGCACGAGTAATGTATTCTATAATAAAGTGATCCATCTGGTCTAGCTTCATGTTATGCTACTTTCCTTCGAACCATATTTCTTCCAAGTATCTTTCAACCTGCCATATGGTTTTCAATTTGTGGAAGACAGATAATTCCCTTTGGCAACCCTGCATAAGTTCATCCAGATATTATTCAATTATAAATGTGAATAATTAAATAAAAAATTACCTTAGTGATGATATTTCATCATAAAATATTCTTGTTAAGGGTCTCCATATTTTCAAGACTTCTATCAGAGTCTACATATCTCCCCAAGAGATTTTCTAGTCAAGTATTCTTGGCTTCCTTGGATGTTGACTACTTTTTATTATGGTTGTACTTCTCACGATCTCTTCCTTTCTTTATCAACACAATTTTATGTCATTCCTAAGAGCTTACCAATATGTAGTTCCTTTATTGTGTACAAACACATCATATTTCACATGAGGACATATTATGTTGATTTCATCTAGTGTGGATCATGCCTTTTGGAAACCTATGCATCGAAGGAAATTATATTTTCTTTTTTTTCACACTTCTGAAGATAGAAGTATATTACCTGAAACCATATGGCATGAATTCATAACATCCAATGTAAGCATAAATATACATGTACCTCATCTCTTTTTCTTTTGAGTCATCTTGCAACAATTTTCCTTAGAATGAAAATTTTCAGTCTCTTGACGTGCTTCATCAATATGTCATCATATCCTAATCCCAAAATTCTGCAAGTTAGAATTATCCATGAAACCTTTTTTCTTTATTTCTAACCAATGAATCAAAAGAGGAATCCATTAGAAAATGTTAGCACCTGTTTTCATATTTATTAATGAATGATGAAACTTTATCTAGATGAATTCCTTCTGTAAATATTGTTTTCGGTGAGGTTCTCAGGAGACACTTATCTCATAGCCTAGTTGTCACATAAATGTTTTAGAGACATCCTCCTATGAAGAGTGTTCCTCCTTAAATGCTTCCATCATGATGACAATTCTAAAATGATGTATCTATCTAATATATAATGATTCATTCTATTTTACAACCGACAGATACCTCTTAAAGAGGAAGATGATCTCAATCATAATAGAGATCTTTCACTTCTTCTTTCTTAGGTTTCTTTGAATCTAGTTCTTCCATTTCTCTGATGACATGTGATTCTTCATTTTTCCTCTTTTCCTTATTATATTTGGGACAATCCTTTTTATAGTGCCCAAGTTCATTACATCCATATCATTTTATCTTATCCACGTTTCTTCCTTTCTTTTGAGGACCAAACTTACCAAATATTCCATTTCTTCTTGACATGGAAGCATAGGCTTGATTTTCTTCATTTGATCATGCATCAATTTTTTATTTTAATATAGTTTCTTATGTTTTACATAGAGACCATAGATCCTGGAATGGTGTTACTTCTTTCTTCCCATAGATACTTGACATGAAGTTTCCCCATCCCTCCGGTAGAGCATTTAGTACCAATGTAGTCATTTCTCTATTAGACATTGCTCCTCTCAATTCATGCAGTTGATCTCATATTTCAGAAATATTCATAAAATATGAAGTGATTCCTTCCTCTCTTGAC
Source organism: Pinus albicaulis (assembly GCA_034641835.2). NCBI lineage: Eukaryota > Viridiplantae > Streptophyta > Pinopsida > Pinales > Pinaceae > Pinus > Pinus albicaulis. Next base: position 208,305,499 of record CM076573.1, on the reverse strand, counting down.
AACTTCAACTTGTATAGTTCTTGTATTAGAGATATTACTTCCCCTGCAGTACTCACCGAGAATAGCTCCACCAATTTGTCATATATTTCTTTTGAATATTCTAGTTTTGATACATAGGGGATGAGAGATTCCTTTATGGATTCTATAAGAATCCTCTGGGCTCTTATGTCTCCCTTCATGTATTTCGAATGTGCTTGAGTATCTTTATTTGAAGGTCTAGTTGCTGACCCTTTGATATAGTCCATGGATTCATTCTCAATAAGATTTAGATATGTCCTTTTCTTCCATGCAAGAAATTTTAATACCCCAACCAATTTGTTACTTTGTTTGCAAAAATATTTTTTGACAGATTCATATGAAGTCATAAATATACTTACTTAAATAGGTGCTTTATTCCTCTACTGGCTTCTTCCTTGTTGATGATGTAGATAGTAGTAGACGCTTCCTCTTAGATTGACTTCCCCAAGAGTGATGTAAAGTTGTAGATCACCTTGGATCCTTGATGATGACGATGATGATCAAGGATGGCTTGATGATGGCTTCAACAAAATGATGATTTGATAAAGTATCCAAAAATGTTGATTTGGATTCAAAACCAAATATCCTTTAAAGATAATAATCACCGTCTTGTTTTGATTTTCCTCTAGAAAGGAATTTGATGTATAAGTCATTTAATTAAGGTCTTTGATCTTCTTGAGATGGCTTGAGGGTTTCACCAACTCCTTGCAAATTTCTCCTTGAATGAGGGTTTTCTTCTTTGGATATAGGGTTTTGAATTTTCAACGTAGATCCATTCTCTTAATGCTTTCTTCACAGCTAGCCTTTGATCTTATTTCCATAGCTTGATCCCTGTGTATTCTTACTAAACTGACCTTTCTTGTCTTCAACACCTTAGCTCTGATACCATGTTGAGAAATTAGGGATTTTATTAAAATTTATCATTCATGATAATTACTTGTGATTTTTTTATGCTTCTTTCACTTAGATATTATCTTCGTTAGATTATTATGTTCTTCATCAAGTCAATTATCAAATTCACAAGAGACACAAATATTTAGGTTTTCAAGCTAGGGAAAAAACCTCTCCCTCTTGGAGAGGAAAACCCAATCAAAATTATTCTTATAGATCTTCAATTGACGGGTTCCAAAACCATGATAAAGACCCTTAACACTAGTATGCATCCAAGGCCCTTGTCACTTCTCTTATTTTCTCTTTAGGTTTATCTTCCTTTATGCATTGTACTGCACTAGTGCTAGGGAGACTCGGTCCCTAGTCTAGCAGTCCCAAACGATGTACTATCTTTGCTTCCTTCCTTTGATCTAACCTCGACCTCCTAGATATGCCTTCTTTCTACACCCAAGTCCGAGATCCTTTACTATAATATCCCTCCTTTGCACTATAGTCACCTTCGCTTATTTTTTGAGTTATACTAACCCAAAATAGAGATACACATGATTCTCCTTTAGCCCAAGATCAAACTATGGTAGCCCTTCTTCATGTTGTGTATTACCTCGAACCTTATTTGAGATATGCGAGACCTTAAGACTGAACCGTGTATATCTTGTAGCCATGTACACTTGCCTTCTTATTAATCTTCTCTCCATGTAGATGATCCTTTACACTTCACAATGTACCTCACATTGTACTTTTCATTTATTACAGACTTGTCCAAGCTTCTATTAGCGACCTTGATCCAAATTTCTTGCTTTCAAGTGAGGCTGCAATCCCTTTATATATAGGGACTATCTTCCATATTTAGGCTGACATGACTAACTAAAGGTAGGCTGACTTGTACAAGGGTGGATATTCAACACAATTTGAGCCGACTTCATGGAGCTAGTGACAAGGTCTTGGAGCATACAATTACATCAATATTTTTTCCTTTACACAAGTGTAACATGACTTCATATACGTGACTCTAAATTATATTTATGACAAGACGAAAAAATCCTAAAGAAATCAAGAAGAATTCTTTGACCTATAATAAAAACTCCTTTCTCATGAAACCTATGAAGCAAGCATTACAAAATACATTTTATTATCTTTGTCTCTTTATTACATAAATTCATAATTACAAGTCATTAAGAAGACCAAACCTAGTTACAATTTTCAACACGTGGAAGAACCTGAATTGGTTGGATTTTGCATATGTTAATAAGAACTCTTTTCCCCTTGTATTTCACGAGTAAATGTACTTGTTATTATGTGGCTTTGATGGTTGTTCTATCATTGTTATTATGCATGTTATATGTTGGTTATAATCATGGTTTTATGACAAAATTTAATTATGTCTGTCATCATGTTTTGATTAGTAAATGAATGGTTAATGAATGCATGCCCTAATAGATGATATTTCATCTATTGTGAGAGGGCATCAGACCTTCTTGATGATTCTCAGATAAGTATGAGACCCTTATGTTCAGATATTTAATTATGAATTGTAGATTACATGTTCATGATGTGTTTGATGAATTGTATGTCATGGTTAGGATGGGCCAAGTTAAGTCCTTGATCAAGTTTTGAATTAAAGGCTTTGTATTTGTGTCATTTATCATTTCTGGGTGCTTCATCAAGTTCTGGGAAGAGGTATGGATCTTAGCCCTGAAAAAGTGGCTCAGATCTCGAGGTCGCTTGCACAGAAGTGGGTAATTTAGTCTACATTTGCTGGGAATCAGGCTTATGGGAGCGAATGGAGGGTTATAGTCACTGCCTTTCCTTGTTATGGGAGTGACGTAGAAACCAGGTCAGTGAAAAAAAAAAAATTGACTCAGGATTTGGTGTAGGTTTTAACCCTGTATATAAATTACCTGCAAATGAATTCTTCAAACAGAAAAATAAACAATGGAGAGAATAGAAAACAAATATACACAGATATTTTTCCATAAATCCCAAAAACAAGACTACCAGATTGATTTTTCATTGTATTCCTTTCAATGTTACAATACATATATACACACCTTGAAGCATTTATAAACCCCAATCCATTAAACCTGGATTAGAACATAGCCATATTTCCCATAATCAGATCTACAAAATAACATGGGAAGAAAACCATCATGCCCAAAACCATGTGCAAAACCCATGCACAAAACCATTGGTAGGTCCGCCCAACTATTATTGGGTATGTATAAAAAAATAATTTCCCGGGGTGCTACCCCAGACCTCATGCAGAGGGGATACCACCCCCTTGTAAACCCCTCGACAGGGGAGGCACCACCCCGTGACTCCCCCAATGCACCCAACACAATGTAAAACACCTGATTCTAGTCATGGAAAGAATATAACACATAACCAACATTCTCCCACTTGTTTTTTTTCTTCCACATAGGGGGTCACAAGAGAGCTTTTTCATTTGTCCAGGCCTGCAACGCCCATATTTCTCTACACCAACAAAACTTCTAAGTGCTCACATAATTCTTCAATGCATATGAAACATTATTCAAAGTTTCCACCTTTAACATCAATGCCTTTTATCCTCAACCATATCCCTTACAAAGTGATATTGAACATTAATGTGATTTGTCTTTGAATAATAATAATAAAAATTAGCCAAGAAAATTTCACTTTTCCTGTCACAGTTGACGAGCCCTAGTATTACAACAAGAATGATGCAAATCCCGAGGATATCGACTTAAATTATCAACCTGAGGTTTGTACACACTTAAGAGGTTTCATCACTATATTTGTAGCATGCAATGCATCCTTCTTTCATTGATCTGATGCAACAAAATTAATGTCATGAAATCCAAGCCTAAACTAATTGCATAAATGGAAATGTTACTATGTTTGTAGAAAGGAAAATTAATTAATTTTGAAGAGAGGAAATCCTATTTACTTTTGTAGAAATGAAAGGCTATTCTACTTTGCATGAATATATATGCTAATATTACTTGTATAAATGTAAACATTAACCTATTTGCAGAGTGTAAATGATACACCAAAAGGAAGCCTAGTCTATGCAATAGAAATATAAATGTTGGAAATAGAAACCATAGCTTAATATGTATGAAACAAAATGAAATAATTCTTCAATCACTGCATTCAAGAGATATTTTGTCAAAAAATTTCATAAGGGGCTTCATAGAGTAATTATCATTATGCTCTTCAAGTCACGAATTTGTCCACTAACCATAATTGCAAAGGTGAATTGCAATGGAGAATACACAAGGCTTAAGAGGTTTTTGGTTTTACTCAAGCATGGTTTCATAGACTAGGAGTCTTTATTCAAGCCTAAGGAGAAAAAACCAAGCTTTTGGAGAAAATATGGTCAAGTTTACATGTGCTACAGGAGCCACTACAAGAGGTGCTACATGAAGCCCAATTTTGCTACAGGAGTGAGATAACTTGAAGAATTCCAAAGTAAATCAAATGAAAATGAGATGGGGATTTTTATTATTATTAAGTAGGATGTCCTAGGACTCTGTTCCAAGTGGAATCACTCCAAAATAATCCTCTTAACACGTGAAAAAAAATAGCATAAAATTACTACTCTAAAAACCAGAAATTCAAGAACTAATCAACTAGTTAACCTACCAAATTCCTAACCTAATCAAGTGAAAATGCTATGTGGTAAATTTGTTTATTAACTTGAAAAAAAAATTATTAAATTTTTTATTAACTTGAAATCAACTCAAATTAAGTACATTAACAAGTTCTAAAAAATAACATAAAATTACTATTATTTTCTACAAGGGATTTCCAAAAATTATAGATATGTGAACTAGTAAAACAATCCAAGTAGCTCAATGATGAATATGAAATTTAAAAAAATTTCTAAGGATGAATAATTATTTTGAATCTCGAAATAAATTTAAAAACAACTCATTTCAATCATTTAACCAGTATGTCCTACAAAAAAATAAGCATGAATAGCAAATGCATAAATAATATATGTAAGTGAAAAAAGGCATTCAAAAGAATAAAGAAATTGTACAAGAGGGATATGAGGCTCCTGGAATGGCCAAGACCAAGGAAAATCAGAGTCCTATGAAGTAAACCAAGCTTTAGAAGCTAAAAATGGCACTAAACTTCATTATTTGAATCAATCCAAGTACATCCCTACTAGAAATGAAAGTGGAGCTGCTAAATAACAAGTTTTCTCCACTAGAAGACTAAAAATTGCATGCCCCTAGAGGAGAATTCGAATTTGTGCTTATAAAAATAGACGAGGAAGCATTCTCCTTTAAAGGAGGAAACTTTCCCTTCCAAAATCCCTCAAAAAGTGGATCTGGTTTCCAACACTAGGAATCTTCATTAAATGACAAGGAACCCATTCCTAGATTTTATCAATCAGTGATGCTTCATAATTTCTCAATAATTTCATTATATTTAGTTCATTTATTATCCAATATTGGTTTATCCCGTAGTAGGGAGAAATTCCCTATATTATCTCATTCAGAATTTACTCCATATTCTCTCAATATTTTGCAAAAATAAATAATATTAGGCACAAATATGAAATTATCTCTAAACCTTCCTAATGAACATATCAAAGCTAAAAATATGTCATCTAATGTAAAATTGTAGGTTTAATGTGTTGAAGCATAATCAGATGGGCCTTAATTTTTGTCTAATTTGGAGGCCCATCATACCCCCTCCTGAAAGTGTTGCTCATCCTTTGAAAAACTTAGTGACCTAATTGTGCTTCATTCATGGCCCTGGTGGCTTCCTTAACATCCCAAGCTACCTCAAAAGGAATTTTGGCACATATTCTCTTACTCCATCCTCTTCCTATTCTTCTCCAGCTTCTTCTTCTATAGATCCGTCCTTTTCTCCAATTTCTAATTAGGCTTGTGCTTGTGTCTTAAGAAAATTATTCCTATGTATGTCCACAAAGTTTGCCCATGATAAAAGTTTTCACGACATATATAATAATTGACATCCTTGATGAGTCTATGGACTCTTTTCAATTGAAACCACCCCCCATTATTGTCAATGTGATTTTCCAAAGTTTGGAAAACCAATACTCCCAATCTACTACAAGGGTAAAAGAGCAGTTTTATCCATACTGGTTAGAGGAAGGAAAACTTCAGACCCAACTCAAAAACAATTCCATTTCCTTTTTAATCTTGCTTAACTCAAAATAAACATTCACATTCTATTTTTCATTCTCAAATTGCTATCATAATTTTGTTACAGGATGCATTGTTGAAGGAATGAGAGGTTTTGGAGGTTTCATGTCCACAGATGGTAGAGAAAAATGTGAACATATCCTTCTATTTAGATGTCCCTCCTCAAATCTATGGTTTTTCTCAAAATCAGGCTTTTTTCAACTTTCCTGTAGCACTTCATCTTCTTTTGCAGTAGTTCTGTTCGATCCTATAGCACTTTATTTTCAACCTTGAAGCACTTCTGTAGCAGCCCAGGGAACCCATGATGGTGTCTAGATTGGCTCCCAATGATGTAGTGGGCCTCTCTTACAATTTTGGGAATGAAATATTGGTACAAATGAAGTTTGGACTTGTCCTTTTATTCTTCTTGTGGTAGTGGGCTTAGTTTGCTGGGTGAGCTGGCCCCCACCTACTACCTATGTATTCCCCTTATAGACCCATTAGTCCACCCCTCATAACTATGACCCTCCTTTTTTTTTCATTTTCCACGTTGCATGAGTGAGGGAGTTAGCTACACTTAACTATTCAAGGGTGGTAGATACTGCTGGCCACCTTCAGCCTACAAAACCTTCTCTCTTGTGCATTGAAAACGATTTTTTTAACAACAATACGCTCAAGAGGAGAGGTGAAGGATAATGCATACCTGTTCCTACATGGTGGTTTCTTGTTGATTTGTTGATCCTTTGGTTGCATGGTAGATCTGGACATGAGTGAGGCTGTTTCTAAGTATCTTCTGAGAGGTCATTTCTTTGTCTCCCTTGCTTCCTACAATTTCAAAAAAAATATAAGAATTTTTTTATACTTTTTGTTGGCTGAAACTTTGATGATGCAAGTACTTTTGGATTTAGGTGCTCTTCTTTGGATCAGATGATTTTTATTTTTTGGGTAATCAAATACACTTTGGAGCTTGTATTTGTGGTCTTCTGATTCAAGGCTTTACTGCTTTAGAAACATTTATGTTTTATGTGCTACATGCATGCTTATTCCGCTCTAATTATTATCTTGTAGCATCCTACAAGAGGTCATATAGATGCTCAAGATCATGGTTTTGAATCCTCCAATTCTTAATGGTGTTTGACTTCTAGATCTTGTGTCCTAACTATGGTCTGGTAGGATATGTGCAGACTGCTACAGGACTGCATGTCTTCCTGTAGCAGTCACATATACCTTGCTAAGATCATAATTTCTTTCAGGTTCTGCCTCTAAATATATTTATAATTCATGAGTAACCAGTTGACAATGGTCAAAGGTATTTTTTGTGGTAGAAGAGATGGAAGAAGGGGTGAAAAGTGGTGTTTTTGATGGACATAGGTGGAAATGAGAGTGGAGAAGGGGTCAAGTGGTGTGGAAAATGAATTATGAGGCTATGGTGGACCCTTCCTCCTATTCCTAAATGAAAAAAAATCAAATTTGTCTCCCTTTCTCATGCTCAAGAGCTTCCTATAGAAATTCTAGTCACTCTTGTAGAAATTATGGATATTTCACCTCCCCATGAAATATCTCAGCTGATGGATGCACAATTTTCAAGATATGGTAAAAACAATTTTATGCTCTGTGTCTTTTGGCCTCTTGTAGCAAAACAAAACCTTCTTGTAGCATTTTAGGAACCTTCTTGTAGCATTTTAGGAAAGTGAGGAAAATGAATGGGAAAGGCTTGGAAATGATGGGTGGATGTTAGAAATGGATAAGGGTGATGGATTGACATGGCCTTGGTCCTATTGTAACATCTGAGCAAAGGAGGAGAAAGCCCAAGTTTGACGTTTTTCTTACTATGTTTTTGATCAATTTTTTTCTTTTGGTGCTAACTTTTTCTTGTAGCTTGCAAAGGTTGGAGAGCACCTGCATTCATTAGAGAGAGATACATGGAGCAAATAATTTTTTTCTTTTATTTTATTTTTTATGTTTTCAACTAGTAGATCTGCCTAGGCGCCTCAAAGGAGGTTTTCACCTACAATTTTTTCTCTCTCTTTTTCTATTTTTTCCAACCCATTAACTATCTCATGGAGGTTTTCAATCAATGAGCCAATCTCAGGTGCCTCAAAAGAGGTTTTCACCTGAGATTTCATTATTTTCCTCTTATTATTATTAATTTCCTATCCTACTCTACTTGAAAAAAACAACATCTCTTTCAAGTATAGGAATACTTCCAATGGAGCCATGTGCACGTAAAGATGACATAAAATTGCATGTAGGCTTGAAAGATATGCTTTGACATGTACCTGAATATGAGAGACGAACTAATTTTATTGAGATGAGATCATGAATTTTCGAAGAAGAGTGTCTTGCTGCAACTTAATGATTGTATGGAACCATATTTCAATATAGTTGTGATGCCCCTGGTCCACTTGCACATTTAGATCTCTTTATGTGTCCTCTTCTACCATGTCATTCAAATATTCCTCTCTTTTTTTTTCTCTTAAAGACATGAAGGATATGATGGTAAACATGAGGGAACTTTCTCAATCTATGATTCCGATGTATGCTCTCCATCAAGTGCAACCAATAATTATTTGGTATCCTCATTTGAATCTTATTTTTCTATATGTTGTCCTTAAATGATATCAAAAGAATATATTGTTTGAAACACTCTTCCTGAGCTAAGATGAATACCATTTAGATCAAGGGGAGTTGTTTGGAAGTATTGTACCTCAGCATTGTAAGTGGTTTGGAAATGATGGTACATGTAGTTGAGTGGGAGTGGATCTTTGAGAAGGATGTGGTTGATGTTGTGGTTGTGTTGGAGGTGGATGGTAGGGATAACATGGAGTTGGGTATGAAGGATATTGAGGAAAATATTGAGGATATTTTGGATTTCTCCCCATTTCCTTTTTTCCAAGATTATTTTTGGGGTTTAGATGGCCAATGTTTCCAAGGAAAGGGTGTGTTCCAATTACTTTGAGATGGATGTGTATAAGCTTGAAATTGTGAATTAGTTTCTTGCATCATATCAGGTTTACTAGGCTGCCATGGTCTCCTTGGAGCTACATAACATAGCTACTTTGGTGATTTACTTGATCCATATTCCTCTTGGTAAACTTCCAGCAACCTCGGTAATGATGGGAGAAGTTTAGCAGCATGTGATTCTACATGGATAACACAACTATCAACATATTCTTTTTTCTTATTGTGCATTCTTAAAATTTATACTAGTTTGATTAGATTGCTCAGAATTTATGTTTTAAAGTTACCAAGAAACTTTCCAAGTTCCTTGCTCATGAAACCCATGAAGCAAGTATTTGCAAAATAAATTTTATTATCTTTGTCTTCTTCATTACATAAATTCATAATTACTAGTTATTATGAAGACCAAATCTAGTTACACTTTCCAACACAATCTACTATTTTTGGCAGTTTTTCAGGCCCTGAACTTCCAGAGTTGTTTTGAGACACTAAACGGCATTTTTTTTTGGAAAAATAGAAAATATTAGACTTTTACTGATGTTTGCAGTCAAAAGTTGTAGTCCTTGGATAGATATTTCTAACGAGGTATTATTCATGTCAAATGGAGATAGTATGCCAAAGTTATGACCCCAAGAAGTTGATGTACCAATTTACCCCAATGGGGCCCACGTTTTGGCGATTCATCTCCTAGGGTTAGGTTTTTGGATGTTTGTGGTTTTACATTGTTTCTCAATAATAAATAGGTCTTCGAGCCTCGTTTTAACACAATTCACAGACATGTAGCCACCACATCTCTTCTCATAGATAAGCTGCCATTACCCAAACTCAACATATGTCAACATATTCTAGTTCTTTCATATTAATGAAATGAAGTTTTATCTCTATTGCATCTTTGTGTTTATGTTTATATTTGTATTCTATTATGTTCCTACATAATTTTGGATAATTGGTATCAGAGGGTTCTTCTCTTTCTCTGTTTTTATTTGCATGTCCCTAACGAGGTCAGGGTATAAGGAGTTAGGGCTCGAAGCGGTTGAACCTTTTCAAGATCAGCCATGCAAACCTCGAAAACCTCCCATGAAGGGAGAAAATAAAGATGAGGGAGGAAGAGATCCTTTCAAAATATTGCTCTAGGAGTCCCTCGAGAAACAAATGAACGCGATGATGGAAAAGTATTCCCAGATCCTTTGATGACTACCCACAAGCGACACATCTACGTCTAGTAGCCACTTTGGAGGCGCCACTCCTTCTAAGGTACAAGTTATTTTCTACATTCCCATATTTGAAGGACTTATAGATGCAGACGTTGTAGATATATGGCTAAATCTGTTGGAAGGATATTTTTTGATTCATGAATTTTCCAATCAGGAAAATATCATTTTTTCACTCCTCAAAGTCACCGCCCAAGTCAAGGACTGGTGGGAAACCTATTGTGAGAAAAAGGACGAGGGGGGATCCTCACTATTTTCATCCTCACCCACTTGTAATTCTTTCCAAGATGCCATCAAGGAACAAGATTACATGTCACGAGCTATGAAGATAAATGCATAAAGTGGACCATGTTGCGGAAAGGAATGGACCAAGATATGTCAGAGTTCACAAATTGTTTTCATGCCCTTCGCATGATGCTGGGTATCAAGGATTATGAGCGAAATTTGGTACTCAAGTACCATGAATCTTTAAATAAGTACATCCAGGATGAAATGGAGTTCTTGGACATCTCCTCACTTGGTTTCGCATATCAATATGTTGTTAAGATCGAGAAAAATTTTAAACAGAAGAAGCCAGACTTTGGATCTGCGAATCCAAAGCAATGAAAAGGCACCCTCAAACTTTATAACAAAGCACAAAGCCAAGGTAGGGTGACCCTTGCAACCTGTCAAAGCCGCAAGAAAAGAAAAACACCACCAATAAAAATAAGGACATAATAAAGTGGTGTGAGTTCCATAAGAGCCCCACTCACAACACGAGTGAGTGTCGAGCCAAGCACTCACTAATGGTTGAGATGAAGGCCTCTGAATAAGATGCATACTATGAATTTGAGTCAGAACCTGGAAAGGGGAATGAAAAAGGGAAGGAAATTATTGATGTAAATCCCAATGCCACTATTTTCACCAATATCCAGAAGGATGATCCCAAATATCCATAGGAGGGGGAGTGTCTCTTCAAATCACAGATGTAGGTGAAGGGTTCTCTGTTGCAGTTCATTGTCGGAAGCAGGAGCCAAAATAACCTCTTTTCAGCAGAGGTCATGAAGCAGATGGTCCTAACGACTATAGCACACCCGCAACCATACACCATCGGGTGGCTTCACCAAGGACAAGATCTTCGCATTAGCCAACAGTGTCACCTCCCCTATAGCATAAATCCCTTCATGAATGAGGTATTGTCTGATGTTGCTCCTCTTTAATTTTGTGATGTATTACTAGGCCAATCATACTTGTTGAAGCGACATGTTGTGTATAATTCTATGCCTCACACTTTTATTATTAATTTTGGAAATAAGTTGTATAGGATACCAGAGGTAGAACCGCATACTGCCATCTCTTTGATCACTATGAAGCAATGTAGTAAGATTATTTCCCAGATTGGGAACTTATTTTTCCTTATGATTCGCCCTTGGGGCAAGAAGAAGATTGTGGCCATGGCCTCCATACATGGATCCTCTACATGAAAAAAACATATGGATAAGGTAATGGAGGAGTACAAGGACATATTCACCTCACATGCAGGGGTACCTATAAACTGCCAGGTCAAGCACTCCATTGATCTGACCCCGAGAGCGCATGGACAGACCTATCGACACTCTATTTCCGAGAAAGATGAAATCAAGAGGTGGATTCAGGAGTTGTTGGAGAAAGGGCACATCAGGCCAAGTTCATCACTCTATGGGAGCCCGATCGTGTTGGTACAGAAAAAGGAAGGGACCTGGAGACTCTGTATTGAATATCGGGCGTTGAACAAGATCACTATCTAGAATAGGTATCCAATCCCATAGATTTATGACCTTATATACTAGCTCAAGAGGACCGAATATTTCATCAAGATTGACTTGAAGTCTGGTTATAACCAGGTACAAATCGAACCCTTCGATGTGTGGAATACTGCCTTCAAATCCAAGGAGGGTCTTTTCGAATGGATGGTCATGCCTTTTGGGTTTATGAATGACCCCACAACCTTCATGAAGCTAATGGATGACATCTTGCGACCATTCTCCAACTCATTCGTGGTGGTGTATCTAGATAACATTTTGATCTTTAGCCATAGTTGGGAAGAGAACCTCCACCATATTCAACAAGTCCTCCAAACCTTGCGGCAACCCAAGTTGCATGCCAATTGGGAGAAATTCACTTTTGGTATGGCTAAGGTTAAATATTTGGGGTACATCATTAATGAGCGGGGTGTGCATGTTTACCCAGCCAAGATACAAGTCATTCAAGTTTGGCCAGCCCCAACCACTCTAATAGAGCTCCGTAACTTTTTGGTTCTTGCCAACTTCTACCGCAGGTCTGTGTTGGGGTTCTCTCATATCACTTTGCCTTTAATTGAAGTCACCAAGGGAGGAGTGAAAGAAAATTTATTTTTTTCTGAATCCCAATAGAAGGCATTCATCAAGATGAAGTATTTCCTCTACTCTGCACTATTTCTCACATTACCATACCTCCAACAATCATTTGAGATAGAGACAGACGCCTCTGATTATGTTATTGGTGAAATTATTACTCAGCAGGGATGTCGAGTGGCATATCACAGTGAAACACTTTCAGAAACAGTCTAAAAGTGTCCCACCTATGAAAAAGAGTTTTATTTCATTGTGTAGTCTTGCCAAAAATATAAGTATTACATTCTAGGGAAGGAAACGGTCATCCACACAGACCACCGACCCCTACAGTTCATACAGACACAAGGGAAGCACCATCAATGTTGAAAATTGCATTAGTCGACCGCCTATCATGGCACTGACCACTGTGCTTAACTCTTGTGGACATGAGACTTCAGAGTGGCCACATCTTTAGAAGAGCGATACAAAATTGAAACACATATTAGACACTCCTGGAAGGCAAGCAAGTTCCAAATTTTCACCTCCAGGATGCACTGTTATGTCACCTGGGACACCTTTGTTCCTTGAAGCGAGCATGCCAAGGTGATTTTGGAAGCGCACCATAGGTAGGTCGCTAGACATTTCGTGGTAGAGAAAATAGTGGCAATGTTGCAGAAGTATTCCTATTAGCCAAACCTTCCACGGGATGTTGAGAAGTACATCCGATATTTCACTGCCTGCACCATTTCCAAACCGAAATTTAATAAGAAAGGCATATATACTTTGTTGGCTATTTCTAGTCAACCTTGGGAATCCATATCCATGGATTACATGTCAGGCCTTCCTTCTACCAAGCATGGAAATGACTGTGTTTTTGTGGTTATCGATAGATTCTTAAAGATGGTTATTATGGTGTCCTGCAAGAAGAGTATCACAACATAATTCACTGTTAATATCTTCTTTGAATGAGTATGGGTACACTTTTGGATCCCAAAGTCCATTATCTCAGATAGAGACAATATGGTCCTAAGTGCATTTTATTCAAGTCTCTGGTCGATGCTAGCCAGTCCATGGATTTCCACCCCCAAACTAATGGCCAAAAAGAGGTCATCAGTAGGATGATCATACACATTATGCGTATGTACAACTTGATGCATCCATGCACCTGGGATGAAATCCTCCCATATTTCCAACACAACTAAGACAGAGCTCTCCATAGCTCAATTATCCATAGCCCATTCCAGGTGGGGTTGGTATTCTAGCCATTATGTCCCATTGATTTGACCATACCATTTTCAGCTACTCAGGACGATTCGACGCATGTCCAGTCTGAAACTAATAGGGCGAACAAATTAATTGGGCATATTCATCACATACGCCAGTAGGTCCATGACATATTGGATAGAGCCAATGCTAAGTACAAGCAACGACATGATTAACACCAGGTGCCACACAAGTTCCAGGTGGGAGACAAAGATTGGCTACATTTACTGAAGGAGTGCCTCATTGGGCCCCACCGCAAGCTTCACCCACTCTCATATGCGTCATACACCATCACTAAGGTTGTATGGGACAATTTCTTTGAGCTCAAAATTCCATCATTCATTTTCCTGTACAGAGTGTCCAATGTGGATCGCCTTCGACACATCAGACATTGCATAACATCTCACACCAACATAGTTAAACCTAAACTACCTCAGACAAGCCACAACTGATCGGATCATGGACATGTATATCAAGAACACTCACAAGAAGAAGATCAAACTATATTAGGTTCTCATAGCTAGCCAAATCTTGCACCAAGGCAAGTGGCTCACCAAGGAACAAGTTCAACAGAAGTTTCCCCACCTCACAGAGGCACTCAACGCAATGGGACCATTGCTTCCTAAGGGGGGAGGACTGATCTAGGTGGATATTGGTGGCCACTCGCCTATTCCACTTGGACCCCCACCATTGTTTATTTAAATTTTTATTTTTTTTCAGTTTCCTTAGTTGTAGCACAATTTACTATTTTTGGCAGTTTTTTGGGTCCTAAATTTCTAGAGCAGTTTTGAAGCCCTAAACGATGTTTTTTTTGGAAAATGGGAAAACATTCGTATTTTTTTAATTTTTTCAATCAGAATTTGTGGTCCTCAGATAGATATTTCTAACAAGGTATTGTGCACCTCAAACGGAAATATTATGGCAAAGTTATGACCCTGGGAAGTTGATGTACCAATTTACCCCAAGAGGGCCCACAGTTTTGGTGATTAATCTTTTAGGGTTAGGTTTTTGGATGTTTAGGGTTTTCCATTGTTTATCAATAATAAATATGACTTTAAGCCTCGTTGTATCACATTTAAGAGGCACGTATTTTGTTAGGGTATTATAATAATAGGGTTCATAATTTTTTAATTGACTTTGATAGTGTAATATTCCTACTTAGCCTAAGCTAAGAGGAATGTTCATTTTTGGTTTTATTTTTTGTTGCATGAATAAATGAATAAAGGAGGACATGTAAAACTCCTAAGAAGACTAAATAAATCAATGCCCATGTGAACACAGTTAAATCAGGGCCATGTAAATAATCACTTGCAGGTGTGAAAGGGGTTTGAGCCATGAGACTGGGTCAACCTTGACCAAATCCACAGTGCTATCTAGGTTCAATGCATCTCCTAAAGGGAAAACACAGTTTTAGAAGGAGGCCCCTCATGTGAAAAGAGCTAACTCATCAAGGTGGTTTAGGGTTTGCAAAGGCTCTCATCTTATAAAAGGAGAGGGAAGGCAGCAAGAGGGGGTTGTTGATTGATCATATTCTTGAGTATTTTGTCTGCTTAGACAAATACTATTCTCTGTTGTTTAGTGGGGAATTGTTCTTGGAATTCCTATGCAGGGATTTCACCTCTTCCTTTAAGGATTCTTGGAGGAGTATTTGCTGAATTGATCCACTATCTGGCTTGAGGCCAAGCACTACTTTCAATTGCAGCATTGATCCATTGAGGGTTTTGCTACTCTTGCAAGCTGCAACAAGTGGGAGTCTAGATCTGCTGAGATATAGTGTATTTATTTTGGGAGCCTCTTCTCATGGAGTGTGTCTTTTAACCTCCTGGAAGAGTGCCTCTCCTGTTTGTACTTCAGACCTGCAAATTAACAGTGGCTATCTCTATCATTTTGAGCTAAAGCGTTGTTTCCATGGGTGGACTACGTTATTTCTGTATAAGGTTCATTGTGGTGTTTTGATGTTAGTTTTGATTAGAGATCTCTGGTGTTGGGCTTTGCCTTTCACTTTGGTGATCCATGGATTAGCTTGCTGATACATGTTCTATGTAGATCTGATATTTTGTTATGTAATGTAATATTCAGAAATTACTGTAGTATTTTACAGATCTGCAATTTGTTTCTCAGATCTACTCTTATTTATGCATGATTTGGTCAAAACCCCAAGGGGATCTTGTAGAGAAAACTATGTAGTTTCCATATCTGATATAGATCTAATGTTTTATCCACAGATCTATCCTAGACCTGAGTTATAATATGCAGCTACTACAGCTCCTAAAAATAACGTTGTTGAGCCATTCTTGCTTATATACATATGTTGCAGCTCTCTTTTATGAGGATATCTTACTCTCTTATCTCATGTAATCCACTGTACATTGAAAGGGCTTAACTTTACTTCTGATTTGTTGTTGTACATTCATTTATTGATTATCTTTGATGGCCTCCTGCTTAAATTATCAAATACTGTGTTATTCCTGAAGCTGCTTATTGTGCATAGTTGCAGCCCCTCTTGTAGGGTGTTTTCCAGCTAGATTAGGTTGTGGGAGACCTGTTTACCACACCTAGTTTTATTTATTTTTGCTCCCCTCTTGGATTTAGACTCTAGATCTGATGATATAAGGGATCCAAGGGCTGTAAACTCATTTTTGTACATAAATCTCCCAAGGAGTGCGTTATTTTTCCAAGCTTGTTGTGCAATCCCCATTTGGGAACATTATAGTGGTATCGGAGCTCCTTTCTTGGAAAAGCATGTGCTTGCCTTGGAGCACCAGTCATGCTACACTCAGAAGAATATGATCCTCTTACTGAGAGGGAGAAGAGGTACCAGAATAGAATTCATAAGAATTATGACTACACTACTAGTGATCCTGACAAGGATCAAGATAAGGGGAAAGCCCCTGAAGCTGTGAATGATAAAGAAGCAAAGGAGTTTACAAAAAATATTTTGGATACCATGAAATATCTTGCAAAGGAGATCAGAGAGATGAGGGTAGACAGAATCAGGGAATCTTCTGGGAGGTTTCAGTTGGGAGAGAGCTCATATGTGTCTCACCATGGGACTGGTCAACCAGTGAATCCACCACCAGCTCCACAAGCTACACAATGCTCTACTATGCCTACCTTCTTGGCTATGGAGAATGAAGGACCACATGAGAAAGATTCCCTTGAAGATTACTTTGTGGAGTATGATTCTCAGAGTCGGATATTCAAGGATCACTTGGGTTTCCAAGACTTTTGTCACCTCAAGCACAGAAGAATACCAGGGTAGCAGTATAGAGATGGTGGTTTCTTTCATAGTAGACACCACACCATGGGCAGATTCCTTTTGCCCAAGTTTGATGGATCCTCCTCCAGTTCTGCCAAATCATGGGTAGAGAAGCTAGATATCTACTTGTAGTTGAATAAGGTCCCTGAAACTGAATCCATCAAGATTGCAGCGCTGCACTTTGAGGGAGAATCACACAATTGGTGGTTCCATGGATTGTCTACATTGGGACATATCAATGTGACTTCCTACTATGAGTTTACTAGAAGACTGGTGGAGAGGTTTGATAGGAAGGATCCTGAAGCACCCTTCATAATCCTTGCAAAGCTGAAGCAGTCAGGAGATGCAGAGACTTATATCTATGAGTTTTTGAGATTATCATTCATGGTCCCTGATCTATCTGTAGCCAGGAGGGTATACATGTTCATTGATGGCCTAGAGGAACCTTTGCATGGGTTGGTTAAATCTACCAAGCCCATCACCTTGCATGATGCCATCGAGAGAGCTAGAGATCTCCAAGATGCCTTGCCAAAAGCAAGGGAAAATTTCCAAAGCAAGGCCCCTCACTCTTCTAAAGGGAAGGAAGGAAAAGCTGCTCCTCCCAAGGAGAGCTCTTTGAAGAAGCCTCTTGATGTTGATATCAGGAGGGAATTGAGGAAGAAGAATTTGTGCTTCACTTCCCAAGATTCATGGGTACCAGGACATAGGTGTGCTGCTGGAAGAGCACACTACATTAAAGTCTTCTCTGATTTTGAGGAGGAAGATGATGATGAGGAACCTAGGAAGGGTCACAATGCTAATGATGATGAGGAAGAACAAACACCCACCAAAGATGGGAAGGGAGCCTTTGCTCCAACCAGTAGGACTCTTGCTTCTTTGAGAGGAGTGCCTAAGTACTTGACCCTAAGAGTACAAGGTTCAGTTATGAATCAGAGAGTGTCTATACTGATTGACAGTGGGGAAACCCACAACTTTATTGATGCTCACCTTGTGCAAAAGAAAGGAATCCCCACTGATACTTTTGAGGGATTTTCTGTTTTGGTTCCGGGAGATAGGACCATGCAGTGCATGCAATATGTTCCTTCACTCTCTGTCACTATGGGATCCTACACCTTGGTGGATCACTTCTTTGTAGTTGACATACCAGACACCAACATCATCTTGGGTGTCTAATGGTTGATCACCTTGGGAAAGGTTACCACTGATTGGAAAGCTTTGCAAATGGAGTGGGTGGACTCGAAGAGTGGGAAACCACAAATGATTCAAGGCATGCACACTTATCCTTCACCCAATGTTTCCACACAAACAACAAAGATGGATTTTCACAGTGGAAGCAGGGATCTCACAGTTCCTTCTCTCATGTTCATGAGGATGCTGCAAGGGAAATTCTTATCTCATGGCAAACCACCTGGAGTACCATCAGATTCAGATCTTGTGGGAAAGGTTCCACAAAGTGCTGCTCCAAGTCTAGATCCAGAAAGGATTGGAGCAATGAGAGACCAAGTTACAACACTGGGAGGCTTGGGACAACCCAAGAATGAGGCAGATCTTCCTCCTGCTTCACTACCTCCCTCTCACTTTTCTAGATCTGCGTTGTGCGAAGATGGGAATGGGAGGATCAGCCTTCCAACAAACCATTTTGGCATGTGTAATGTCAAAAGAGAAATCAGCAACATGACAAGCACTTCCATGGATGCATCAGCAGCACTGTCATCGTTGAGCAGTGTGGATCTTTATTGGAAATCTCAACTTCTTGTAGTGTATTCCAAAGATATCCACATAGGTATGATACTAGATGGCATACATCAAGAAGAGGGCTACTTGGTCCAAGGATGGGTCATCTATTATCATGGTAAGGTCTTTTTTTCTAGAGCTTCTAAACTCAGGCAGAAGATCCTACAAGGAGCATATGAAGAATTCTTCCTCAGCCATATGTGTTCAATGAATATCTATTCCCCGATCATAAATATTTTTGATTGGGAAGGCATGAGAGAGGAATTACATCAGCACTTTCAAGAGTGCAATAGCTATGGAGGATTGGGGCAGCCAATGGACTCTTTGCAAGAGTCATTTCAGCCATCTCTTCCTTTGCTTGAGAGGAAGGGAATGTTCATGCACAACTCCATGTGTGTGAAGGACAATGATGGTAAAGGGTTTGATCATGGTAAAAAAGTTGTATTTTCTGATATATTACATTCCTTTGCCATGTTTTTGCAGGATAGTACTCCTAAAGGGAGTGAGAGATCATATGAATCTCATAGTTTGTTGGGGGCCAATGAAAATTTTGAACTTGGCCACTCCCTTGATGTGAAAAGGGAGATTCCTTTTCATGATGGGTGCTTCCTAAAGGCATCAAACTTATGTAACACCTTTAGTCATGTAAAGGTGACTTATGCAGCAAAAGTGTGGTGGGAATGCCACTTACCACACCAGGACATAATGAAGACAAGAGGTGCACTGTGCTGGCATCTCATGTGGGATTTTGACCCACCTCCTCAAGTTGAGATTTCAGTTTGCATCTATGTAGTCTTGCTTCCATACATTGATGATATAGTAGTATTCTTTATGGGGTTGTATGGACAGAGGATGGGCAGTGTGTATGTACCACATGGGTTGGAACTTCAACTTGTACTTCATAATACATGTTTTAGATGTAGCATTGCTCCACCCATGTTTATTTCTGTTGAGTTTTTCACTCCTAAAGGGATGGACTATGCACATATTATGTTGGCCTTGGAGGAGCATTTCATGATGCTTTGGTTTGTTGAGCACTTGGGTTATGATGAAGGTTTTATTCTTAATGATGCAAACAATGAAGGAGGAGAAGAACTACAGCTCTTACCCTATTAGTTGCTTGAGGGCAAGCAACATTTTGGAGGGGAGGACTGTAATATTCCTACTTAGCCTAAGCTAAGAGGAATATTCATTTTTTGTTTTATTTTCTGTTGCATGAATAAATGAATAAAGGAGGACATGTAAAACTCCTAAGAAGACTAAATAAATCAATGCCCATGTGAACACAGTTAAATAAGGGTCATGTAAATAATCACTTGAAGGTGTGAAAGGGGTTTGAGCTGTGAGACTGGGTCAACCTTGACCAAATCCACAGTGTTGTCTAGGTTCAATGCATCTCCTAAAGGGACAACGCAGTTTTAGAAGGAGGCCCCTCATGTGAAAAGAACTAACTCATCAAGGTGGTTTAGGGTTTGCAAAGGCTCTCATCTTATAAAAGGAGAGGGAAGGAAATAAGAGGGGGTTTTTGATTGATCATATTCTTGAGTATTTTTTTTGCTTAGAAAAATACTATTCTCTGTTGTTTAGTGGGGAACTGTTCTTGGAATTCCTATGCAGGGATTTCACCTCTTCCTTTGAGGATTCTTGGAGGAGTATTTGTTGAATTGATCCGCTATCTGGCTTGAGGCTAAGCTCTACTATCAATTGCAGTGCTGATCCATTGAGGTTTTTGCTGCTCTTGCAAGATGCAGCAAGTGGGAGTCTAGATCTGTAGAGATCTAGTGTATTTTGGGAGCCTCTTCTCATGGAGTGTGTCTTTTAACCTCCTGGAAGAGTGCCTCTCCTGTTTTTACTTCAGATCTATAACTTAGCAATGTCTATCTCTATAATTTTGAGCTACAATGTTGTTTCCATGGGTGGACTGCGTTATTTCTGTATAAGGTTCATTGTGGTGTTTTGATGCTAGTTTTGATCAAAGATCTCTGGTGTTGGGCTTTGCCTTTCGCTTTGGTGATCCATGGATTAGCTTGCTAATACATGTTCTATTTACATCTGCTATTTGGTTATGTAATGTAATATTTAGAAATTACTGCAGTATTTTACATATCTGCAATTTGTATCTCAGATATACTCTTATTTATGCATGATTTGGTCAAAACCCCAAGGGGATCTTGTAGAGAAAACTATGTAGTTTCCAGATCTGATATAGATCTGATGTTTTGTCCACAGATCTGCCCTAGATCTGAGTTGTAATATGCAGTTGCTACAGCTCCTGAAAATAACGTTGTTGAGCCATTTCTGCTTATATACATATGTTGCAGCTCTCTTTTCTGAGGATATCTTGCTCTCTTATCTCATGTAATCCACTGTACATTGAAAGGGCTTCACTTAACTTCTCATTTTCTGTTGTAAATTCATTTATTGATTATATCTGATGGCCTCCTGCTTAAATTATCAAAGACTGCATTATTCCTGAAGCTGCTTGTTGTGCATAGCTGCAGCCCCTCTTGTAGGGTGTTTTCCAGCTAGACTATGTTGTGGGAGACCTATTTACCACACCTAGTTTGATTTGTTTTTGCTCCCCTCTTAGATTTAGACTCTAGATCTGATGATCTAAGGGATCCAAGGGCTGCAAACTCATTTCTGTACATCAATCTCCCAAGGAGTGCGTTATTTTTCCAAGCTTGTTGTGCAATCCCCATTTGGGAACATTACAGATAGCCTTGTAAATATGTACATGCCTTGCTTTCTGCAAGTTGCTTTCCCATATTTGAAAATAATAAAAATGAAAAGACGGTAAAAGTCCTAAAAGAAAGATCAAAGGACTTAGAAAATAAAATATCAAAAATAATAAAAAAATGGACCCCAAAAGAAAAAAGAGATAAGAACAAGACATGAAAGTGAGCAATTCAAAATTCCACTACTATTTACTTTTACTGCAAAAATAATGATTACGTGCAAATTTTTCAAAATGCCATAATCCATGATGAGTTAAATAGTTTAATCTTAACTTTTCATGTTTTGAATTTCATGTTTTAGATAGAGAATAAATATATGTCAAAATGTTTAAACTTGACAAATCAGTAGATATTTAGAGAATAAATGAGGTGCTCAACAGTTTAATTTGAGCCCTCGGATGAAATAAGGTTAGTATTAGATAGTTTCTTGCTTTAAAAGAAAAATGGATTTAGGGTTGCAAGCTCAAATGCACCCATGCAAATGAAGTAAAAAAATGTTAGAATAATGATGGGTAGGTAGAAATTAGTTGTGCAAGGGATATAATAAAACATCATTTGGCAAATTACTAATTTCCCCTCCCCCACAATGTTCCAGTATTCAAAACCTTCAGTTAAAGAGGCTCAGAGCATTTCTCTGACTTATGTTGGGACCGGACCCAAGGCTTAATGAAAGATTGGTAAAATTCTTGGATTCCCCTCATAAAAACCCATTTCCTCAACATATTCACCCTTTTCCAAAAATACAATCCCTTTCCCTAAGTAAAACACCTTTTTTCCTTAGAAAAAGTAAAATCCCCTCTTAATTAATTTCATTTCATCTAAAAAACACTCAAAAAACCCATAAAATACAATTTATCCTAAGTTTAAGTGTAAATATTTAATGGTACAATCATTGTGCTAAAAAAGTTTATATTACACTTTACTTAGTTTATTTTTGTGCATTCTGCTCCTTTATTTTCATATTAACTCTAATATAATGTATTAAATCTTTTTAAAACTACCCCTTCCCGTATATATATTAATTCCTTTATTATAAATATCCCAAAACCCACTATTTTAATGTTTAAACCTATGGTCTAAATACCCACATGACATATTACCCCGCCTATCCCCATAGGTTAAAAACATATTATATGTAATCCTGCCCTATGGTTATAAAACATATGCTAAACCCTTATTTGTTATGTAAATATACACCCCGCATATCATGTTAATACATTGGTTTACGTTTAAAACTACGTTTTAAACATTAAAACTTAACCCGCCACATATGAATTTCTCGGGCTCCACGCTCCATCCGCCGAGGAACTTCATAAGTTAATCTTCGTCGTTCGCACACATATCCCCAGATCTGACGACCCAGATGCGATATCGAATTTCTTAAAGCGTTATCATTAATCGTTTTGAAATTTGCGAAATGGGCAGTTTTTCTCTACTATCTCTCCTCCACGCGACACTTTATTACTGGATCGCATTCGATCCAAAGAAACCACTTACTGCCCTGAGCCTATGTGATAACCACTGATGGCTTCTCTCTCTAGCGCCAAAACCACCTATCCTCTGATTTAATCGCCATTCAATGCTTAACTTGTTTTAACCTGAAAACTTTATAAAAACTCCATAAACGCATAGTTAATCCCTTTCTGTAATCTTTGTCTGTGTTTAAGCTTTCCGACTGGAAAATCAAGCTATGTACACCATTTTCACGCCAAAGAACCTGAAAAACCATTGGAATTGCTGCCAAGACCACTGAAGCTTCCAGTTTTCTTCCACAAGACATCCACAGCCATCAAAAAGCCTTTCTAACGCCTCAGAAACCCGTTTAAATACCAAATACCTGCAAAAAAACAGGTATTCTTTGAAAAAATAACCTCCTTGTCATAAGAAAGAACCAATTTTCTAAGAAATTGAGCCTTATAAAGCTATTTTCCCACAGAAAGACCCTTATATTTACCTACAAAGAACAAATCTGTTGTAAAACTCTGATAAACTCCAGTTTTGATACTATATTTGGTTTTAAATCAAAATTGAAGTAATTTTAACCTTTTATAGACTTCAAAGACTCTATGATTGACTAGAGAAACCTTTTGTAAATAATCACAATCTTTCTGTGCCTAAATCAAACCATTTTTAGTCTAGTTTATCCAAAAAAGGAGAGAAGCCCTTGTTATACCATTTCCTAACCCTGTAAAGAGTTTGAAGATCAGTTTTAAAGCTAAATTTGAAGGTTTAAACCTAAAATAAAGCCATTTTGTACCTATCTCTATTCAATTGACCTTTTTCACACCATAAAAATCTTATGTAAACAGTTTAAGCTTACAAAAGAGTACAAAAAAGCCTAAATACAAAGTTTCAAGCATCCAGAAGGTCTAAAATGTCAAAATCAAACCTAGCGATGACTTCCAAAACCACTATTGTTGTAAACCCTCTACAACCTCCCGTTGTAGATATTGAACATACACCCTTAGCTGATGTAGATTACAAAATAGTTGATCCAGTGATAGAATTTAATCTTCTAGACCTCCACTGCTGGAGTCTAGAAAAATCCTTAGATCAGGGAGATGAAGTACAAATTTGGGAGTCAAATCTACCAAAGTATGTAGTTCCACATACTCATCAGTGTCCAAAATTCATTAGGTTGTGTCAAACCTAGTATTCCCCTGAACAAAGAGCTATTGTTGATGCTAATAAAGAAGTATTGTTCACTATTACTGTAGAGTCTATAAACCTAATGCTTCAGCTAAAACCATATCTCAATGCAGTTCCCTTATCCATAAAAGCACTCACAAAGCTTTACATTAATATGGATTTTCCTAAAAGGTTTCAGATATTCCAGTTATGCATGTCTGCATATGTTGAAATCCCAAAGATAAACCCTCCTTATTCTACTTCCAAATTTCCTAAAGGATCAAGGCATGTCATTTCTATGGTATCCTTTATCCTTGGTTATTTTACTAATGAGCAAACAGATGAGTCAATTCTTGGTTTCCTATCCGCCTTTGTACCTGGTCAACCTCCTTTTGTCATTTACAATTATGTTGAATACATAGCTGATAATATCCATGATCAGCTTGTGAAATTACCCACTAAAGAAGTTTTCAGATATTCATCCTTCCTCTTTCACATGTTCCTTTATTTCCAAGCAGATAAGTTCCCAATAAACCTTCAGAAATTGGATGTAGAATGGAATCCACTATCAATCATCTTTTGGACTTCTTTGATCATAAAAGAGTCCACTGAGTTTAGTTATGCAGATTTTACAAATTATTTTGTTCATCCATTGATAAAAATATTGACAAACATAGTACAACCAAGAATCAATGATGAGATAAAGAAAGTGTTAAAACTGTCAGAACAAACTGGAATTGGAGATTGGTACCTCTACCAAAATCATACAGAGATCAGAGTTTTTGGGTCAAATATTTTACCCTATAAACTACCAAAATACTTGCTATTGAGAGTTTTTGCCTTGGAGTACATAAGGAAAATTCTCAATTCAAATTCAATCAACTTCTTGGCTACCAAAAAGAAGACTCAATTTAAGCTGAAGAACCAAGTAGGACCTTTTATTTGTAGTCACAGGGATGTAGGAATAGAGGCAGCAAAACACTTGCTGGAATACAAATTTGAAGAAAGCTTCTTATGGAATTATGATCCTCAGGGAATACTCAGTAAAATGAGGGTGAAATGAGAATTGACCCCCTATTTCCATGATAAAAGGCATAGATTGAACAATTTGTTAATCAAACAAAGTGGCTAGAAAATACCTTGATAGAAGCAATTAAACAGGGTGATACTAGTCACACCTTGAAAACTGTAAATCAAGAAGATAAAGCTACTAAGAGAATCAAGGAAGAAGGTACCTAAACTGCTGAAATAACAACAGAGACTAGGTTTAAACTTAGATATAATAAGAAGCCTAAGCTTAATCCAGTTCATAAAGAAAAAGAGACCATAGAAGTGGAAGATACAGATGTTCCAGAGACAAACAATGAGCTAGCCACAGAGATTATAAATGAAGAGCATCCTGCTACTTCAAACACACAGGTAATTGAGAAACAACAAAGTATGGAGGCATCCTCCTCACAACCAACAAAAGATAAAGATATTGACATTAGAGTGAAATATAAACAGATAAAATCCAAGAATGAAGAAATCAAGAGTGAGATTTATTCTCAATATTTGCAGCAAACTCCAGGAATTCAGAATAGGCTTTTGTCAACTTTTGATTATTCAAACAAGAAGTTGATTATGTCAATACTTCAACCAATAGTCAAACACCAAAAACAACTGCAGATTACAAGAAACTTGACTTTGAAGTGCCTGTAGAGAGCATCCATCCATTGGATCAAATTCAATTTCACAAACAAACTTCAGAGATGTTATATTCAGCCATGGAAACAAAGGCAATGAGTGCCCAAAAGCTCCAGAACACAGTAATAAATATGAGAGATCAAATGAAAATTGAAAAGGCTTCCTCATATGCTAAAGACCTCAGAATTAAGTCTTTAGAAGAATTGGTGATTCAAGTAGGATATGACCCTGCCAATGTGAAAGTTTCAGAAGAATTGGTAAAGAAAAAGAATGTTGACATTGTAGCACTTAGAAAACAACTCAAACTTCCACCAACAAAACATCCACAGTCCAAGGAAATTGTGCAAGAGGCAAGCCAAAAATATGATATGATGAACTTGATTTTACAATTGACAGCATTGATTAAAGAAATGGAAATCCAAATGGACAAGCTTGTCCATGAAAGAGAAACTACAAAAGCACAATAAGTTCCTACAATAATTCCTATGGCAACAACAGTTGTGCCTTCAACTCTGGCAAAAGAGTTGGAACCCAAAGTACCACTGGCCACAACAGTACCAGTGACTTCATTCACTTCTTCAGCCACAGAATCCTCTACCACAGTAGCTCAACAGTCTGATGAAGCCAATAAACTCATTAAGGCCATGGAAGAAATGACACTTCAAACCAATGAAATCAATAGGTTGAAGAAAGTGATTGAAAATCTAGAAGATGCTAAGAAGCTAGCCCAAATTAATGTTAAAACTCAGGAACAAAGGGCTAACAGGTTAAATGTTGAGTTGAAGAACTTACAAAACGATTTAACCTTGAAAGCACCTATGTCATATGTGAGGAATCAACTATGGACCAAAATCATTGAATCCATTAATGATGTTTGGCCATCAATACAGGTAATTTATGAGCAAAAGGATTTACTAAAGGCAGCTCAAGAAGAAATTCAGAAAAAAAAGGATGAACTAGGTGCCAAACTTGAATAGGCCCTAGAAATCATCAAATTTTCTCAACAGTAAGAACAAGCAAGAATTGGAGGAGATAGAAATTACTGATAGAACAGAGACAATCCTTGAAATAATAAAATTAATTTCAAAGAGAAATTTGATAAAGCAGCTAGAAGAAAAGTGTGGAAACATGAACATAGCCATAACTAAATTTATGGTTAAATTTGAGATCTTGAGGAAAAGAGGTTTGCCAAGCATCCTTGTTCTTAATGATAAACGTATGCCACAAGAATACTACAACAAGAAGAGAAGAGATCATGCAAAAGAGCAGGTAAATAAAACATAAGGATAAGGAATTCCTACAGGAAAGGTTCTACATAAAATCTTTGAAGACTTGTTTTATCTACAGCATGAGATAAAACACCTCTTTGTAATCAAACCAACATTTTCTAGATATGCAGAGGAAGATGAGAACTTTAGGAAGTTGAAAAAGATCAAAATCCCTAATGAATAATTTTGGGAAACACTCATTGACTTGCTGTAAAAGTCAAATTGCAGAGAAGAGGATAAAAACAGTTTGTTGTTTTTACACAGTAAAAACAGAAATTTACAGCAGTAAGGCTATTAAAGCAGAGTTAAAGAGTATCAGATGAAAGAGTATTAGATAAGAAAATAGATATTCAAAACAGATTAAAAGATCTTTTGCCAGCATTGGAGACAACAAAGCAGCCAGCTGCACCCAATCCAAAACATCATTTCTATTTTATTTGGATAAATAGGACAACTTGCTAAGTTGTTAAGCAGCTGTCACTATATTGTTGCAAAAGATATTTTATTTTCCTTAGAAAATTCCTATGATTATTCTAGGATATTTTGTAAAAAAATTTGTATATATACTTCATCCTTTGAAGTATTATTGTGGAATAAATTACTGAAGATTTCTATAGTCAATATTTCTGTACCTGAAGGCTTTTTGTAGCAAGTTCAAGTAGCAGACTAGATCAAATCATAAAGCATCATATTTCAGGATTCATGTGATGAGCCATTGAAGTGAAGTGCTTTCTAGTGTCATTTTTTATCTTCTTATGTTTTACATGCATCCATATATGTGTTCTAAATTTGAATGATAAATCATGAATATTATTACAGGATTTGTTAAAAACACCTTGTCTTTAACTATTTACCATTTCTATGTTTTCTGTTGATTTCCAGAGTAGGGAACCCTTAATTGCTCCCTCTTTCGAATGACCTTTGTCTTCTCCTTCCTTATCTGAATCAAAGAATTCTTAGTTTCTCTTTATCCTGATCAAGCCACTTCACCAATCGGCCTTCCAAGATCTTCAATGACTTGTCTATCTTTCCCTGAAAATATTTGACTTTTGACCTTGATCCTAGTCATTTTTGCTTAACATTTGACTCCTTTTCCCAATGGACAAACAAATCTATCATTATCCATCTCATTAAGTGATTTTTCTCACCAAACCAAACCAAATATCAAAACTAATTTTCACATCATAACTAGCATAATATCATATATAAAACAAAGTTAAATATTATAGAGAAAGCCCT
The DNA here is from genome assembly GCA_034641835.2 of Pinus albicaulis. Classification (NCBI taxonomy): domain Eukaryota; kingdom Viridiplantae; phylum Streptophyta; class Pinopsida; order Pinales; family Pinaceae; genus Pinus; species Pinus albicaulis. Next base: position 208,277,132 of record CM076573.1, on the reverse strand, counting down.
CTCTGAACCCTAGGAAGGCTATATCCTAGAGTTTAAAAGTTGGTCTGTGGTTACCTCTAGTGTTCTTAGAACTATAAATCAAAATCTCACAACTTAGAGAATTACTAGAGTGATAACATATCGGCGACCATACTGGGGAACTAACCAATCATCAGTTTAAAATAGATCTTAAAGGAAATATTTTTTACTATCCTTTTACTTTAAGGTTGTTTTATAAGTTGTGAGTATCATTTCATAAAAAAACTGTAATTTTGGCTTCCAGAAGAACCTATTATACCAGGGCAAACCCAGATCCACAGCCTGTTGTTATAGTAGACAATCCGGATAGAATTAGAAAAAAGAATAAACAAGTAGAAGACCTAGGAAATAAAGTCTCCTTAGAGAAAATTCATTGCCAAAATAGTTAGTGAGTTTATAAGACATAGAGTTTGACTTAAATTTTGAACATTATTTATTCATAAATAAATCAGAAAGTGACTTAAATAGTGTTGTTATAGATCCTGAATTTGTTTCATTTCTTGAAAGAAAGCAGGAAACTGTTTCAGTAGATTCTGAATCAAAGATATTTGAAGCTTATGATAAACTTGATGAAATAAATGCTACTATTCTTAAGGAAATATATGAAGCTCTTCTTCAACATTCAGTTGAATTAGCTGCCTTATCAACATATACACCTAAGCCCTCTACTTCTCATTTAGATACCAACCTTTTATAATATGTAGGTTCATCTCTTTTTACCACTACATCATCCATAATTTCCACCACACTCCAATCTACAGATCCATTTATCCCTAAACAACCCTTCCAACCTAGAATATTATTTCCATCTTCCCCTACCTCAACTCCATCCACTAGTTTATCTTCTGCAATTTCCAATACATCATTCTCGTTTCCAAGTACTTCTTCATATATCCCAGTTTCATTTTCTAGCACCCCTACTTCACCCTTTAGTTCATCTACCACATTTTCTAGTACATCATCTTACATACGAATCTCATCAACCACTTCTTTAACTGCAGCAGCTAGTACTTCCAGTTCTGCCCCAAGCATTTCAAACTTACCTCCTAGCCAAGCTAAAATTCAAGCCATGACTGCTAGGTATGCTCCCTTGGTCCTTACAACACAGTTACATGACATGCCTCAGGATTACCAAAGTAAAATACCTCAATTTGATGCAACCACTCATTATACTGCCCAAAAACATATTGATAAGATGACAGATTATTTTGAACTTCATGAAATAGATGATTCTGATGTACAAATAAGACTCTTTTCTCAAACATTAACTGGGGAGGTTAAAAAATGGTTTAAAGGTCTTAATCCTGGTAATATAGCTGATTTAGCAATTTTTCATAGATTATTTTTGAATAAATGGGAAAAGAATAAAAATCCACTCCAAATATTATCTGAATTTGATGCTATGAAAAGAGCTCCTAATGAAACATTCCAAGACTATTGCACTAGATACAACAGCGTTTATAATTCAATTCCTGCTAATCTCAAACCCACTCTTGACTCTGTCTTACTCAAATTCCCTGATGGATTTGATACAAACATGGCCTATCAGTTAAGAGAGAGAAATGCAGAAACCTTAGAAAGAATGCAAACATATGTTGTTGGTGTAGAGGTAAATATATTGGTTAAAAAAGTTATATTAAGGAATACGAGGATAGTAACCATGAAAGAAGAAGCTTCTAGTTCAGATACAAAAATAGATCAATTAGCTAAAACTTTAGAGAGAATTATGGCTAGATTAGATAACATAGAAAGGAGACCACAATGGGATAATCAATAGCAAATTAGAAATCCCAACTTCAGGAAAAACTAAAGAATCAGCCCCTGATCAGACAATAAGACCTCATTTTCAAGAGAACTATGCTGAAACTTCTCAATAGAATGATGATGATGAAGAGACCATAAATCTAATGGGTATAAATGATGATAACACTATCTTTCTCACACAGGAAGACCAAGAATTATTTGAACTTCGACAACTTCAATTAGATTCAGGTGAATCATTAGACTACAAACAAGGTTATGAGTTTTCTATCAATGAATTACATAGTAAATATAACCTTAGAATAAAGAAAAACACAAAGCTTTCTACTAAGAAAACTGCTCAAACACAAAATAAGAAAACAGTAGAAGCTCCCACTACAAAAGTTCTGCAAATTCTCCCTAGGGAAAACAAGCAAAACTCTAATTCATCCCAGAAAGTTTCCAGCCCTAAAATTTCACCCAGTCCCAAGATTGTTGACATAACAGATGAGGTTTCCCAAGCATCATTAGATTCACAATAATCTGTTGCTGTAAAAACAACTAATTCTGCTAAAACAACAAACTTAGATTCCAAAACACCCACTGCTGATCCAAAAGCTGCTACTACTAAAACAACTTCTAAAAGTACAAAATCAACAAAAACATATACTAATCAAACCATCCCAGAAAATAAAACTAAAAACAGTAAGACAATAGAAACACAAACTCAAAATGAAAAGATAATTGTAGAAAAACAAGATAAACCTACTCAAACTACAGTTACTAAAGAAGAAATAATTCAGCTTTCAAAATCACAACCTCCATTTAACATTCAAGCTTAAATTGCAAAATTGAAAATACCAATTCCTTTGACAGAATTGGTAAAACATGATTTGTACAAAACAACTATCACTTATACCTTAAACATTAATGATGGAGAAGACTCAGTAAACTTGAATGATGATCAACCAGAGTTGATTTTTGGTCCTGATGTTAATGGAAAACACCAATATGGAGCAGTTCCACCATTTTACAGTAGCTTAAGTGTTCATGATCAAATATTACATAATGCAATGCTAGATTCAAGGGCTTCACACAACTTAATTCCAGAAGCAACAATGGAAACCCTAACCTTAGACATCACAAGGCCTTACAAAGATCTCTTTTCATTTGATTCAAGCAAAGTTAAATGCCTAGGTTTGATTAAAGATTTAGGTGTCACATTAGTTCAATATCCTAGTAAAAGCATACTCATGGACATTGTAGTAGTTGATATCCCTCCCAAATATGGAATGCTCTTATCTCACTCATGGGGAGCTAAATTACAGGGATCTCTACAATTAGATATGTCATATGCAACAATCTCGGTTTTTGGCCAACCAAAGAAACTCTATAGAGAAACATTGATGAAATATATGGTGAGTAGTGTAGAAAGACCAAAAAATTACCCAATTTACACTACACCTACTAACATGGATTCATTCATTTTATGCAACTCTGAAACTGATATTGAAATCAAAACTGAACTAAAGGATAAAAACAAAACACAAAACAATGAAAATATCTTTCATGAATCACTTTGGCACCTAGATTTTGATGGATCAGTCAATAAACTAGGATCACGAGCAGGATTTTGGATAACTAATATGGAAAATAATCATGCAGAAGGCCATGCCTTCAGATTGAATTTTAAATGTACTAATAACATGGCTGAATATGAAGCTCTCATTTTAGGACTGCAGATTATCAGAAAATTAGGAGGTAAAAGAATATCAATTATGGGAGACTCAGAGTTGATTGTAAAATAGATAAATGCAGAGTATTCTGTTTATAATCCTAGATTAGGCCGATATAGAGAAACTATGTTAGATTTTATAGATGAATTGTTGGAATGTAATTTTTTTGCCATACCAAGAAAACAAAATATATAGGTTCACTGCCTAGCAACTTTTGCTAGTACTTGTAATTTACCATTTCAGCCAAATCATAAATATACTACAGAATTCAAACACAGACCAATAATTCCATATAATCTTAAATATTGGCAAATTTTCTCACAGGATGAACAGATTTACCATTTTATGAACAATGAAGGTGAATTTCAGAACTGTAAAATAGACACAGACTGTACAGTAGATCAGAATTTAGAGAGTGAAATTGATTTAAATAATATAGATGTAAATAATTTAAATTTTTCTAGACCTACGAAATTTAGTCAATCAGACATAGATAAATTAGAAAAAGTAGAAATTGATGAGATAATTGATGATGAATCTGATGTATTAAATCTCAAAGATAATTTTTTACCAAAAGGCTTAACCCCTTTAGAAGATTTATTTGACTCAAATGATGTTGCTAGGAAACCCAAAATGGAGCCACTTGGATATGATATTGAGGAATGTAACATAGGCACTGTAATATTCCTTTTTCAGGATTTCTCATAAATCATGCATCAAAAACGCATTTCCAACAAAAAATGCAATAAAACAGTGAAATTGAATCTTTTATCCCATATATTAGTCAATATACATTATAAATCCAAGAATAGAGCTGAAAAAAATCAAACTAGGTGGGCTAAACATACCTCCCACACTAGTGTAGCTTAAAATGGTGAAAAACCCCAAGACTGCAAAATGTCGGAGCAGCTGCTCAAGGGAATGTGCAGTCTAAGAGAGGGTTTACACATAAAATGATAGTAGAATCATATATCTACTCATATATTGATAAATAGTGCTGAAGTACAAAGATCTAATATCCTATACAAAATACAAGATAACCTGGCAAGGGTTTCTTGTCAAACACTCTCTATATAAAATGTGATATTCAGGAAATGACTGAATAATCACTACAACACTAAAGTACATGAGTGAAAAAGGCTAAAATATGTCTGATCTGATGTAAAACCCTCAAGGGCTTCCTCCCATGAAAGGATGGACCTCTCAATCACAAGGAAACACTGCAACAGAGCCACCAAACCATGCAATGAACATTGCCTCTAAAATAACGCACTCCCTAGCAGAAATAGCACTGGGAGGGTATGAGAAATGTGTGGTATGATACCACAGATATTAAATAATCTTTGGAGCTCTCCAAACATATCTCTCAACTGATGGAAACCTTCCTTCAATGAGAAACTAGCTCAGAAGTCGGGATTCCAATCCCCTTCACTGTTGCACCCAACAACACTGCACAATCTCCAGAAAAGCTGTGCTGATGTATATGGCTGAAGCTTGGCCTAAAAACCTGATGTGTAATTATGAACACAAACTCTCCCAATGAGCTACTCAAAGGAAAGAGGTGGGATTCCCGCCCGGGAACACCCAGTGCTAAACAGCACTGCAACTTTGCTAAGCAGCAAAGCAACAATAATTCTTGGCAGCCAAGAATAATAATATACAACATGATCAATAATGCTTCCATCCTATTCCTTATATAATATTGAGTTTTATTTCCCTTGGCCCCACTCACTTAGGTTGCTTCTAACCCAAGTTACATTTCCCTCCAAAATTGTGTTATCCACCCTAGGATTCCTCTTCCACTAAAACTGCGCTATTGACTTGGTCAAAGCAGCTTCATTTTATCTTTTTTCACACATGGAGGTGTCTTATTGAGCTAGAAAGAGTGTCTCCTTTCACACTTGGAGTGTTTTTATCCTCCTTAGGAGACTTATTTTCTTTTCTACCCATTTATTTACCGGTTATAGTTGCTGCTAACTCTAATGTTCCATTTAGCTTGGAAGCTAAAATTTTGGAACATTACAGTCCTCCCCTCCAAAATATTTGCTTGCCCTCAAGAAAATGCATAAGTAGAGAAAAATATCTCCCCTCCTCCTCATGTGGCCTGCCATCAATAGCCTCCATCACTGCATGAAGATAATTTGCAAATGAACTGGCATCCAATGCTTCCTCCCAAGTGTGCAAAGCCAAAGTGTCTACATCAATCAAAGGTGGAAAGTGTGAATGGAAACATGCTAGTTGTCTCATGGCATCCACAAAGTAGGAGTGATGATCAGCATGGTGAATGAGTTCCTCCCTCACCCATGCAATCATCCAAATGAAGTGAGTCACCCTCCAACATGGAAACTCATGAAAAGTCTCTTCCAACTTGTGCTCCTGAAATGTAGGTGGGTTGAATAAATGTACATGATAGGCAAGAAGGCCCATCCCAAGCTTTCCTCCCCTACACTTATGATAAGTGTAGAAGGCATCCTGATCTTGGGCTGAAACATGATTTCCCTCCAATGGCAAGAATAAGACTGAGCCTCCAAAGACTCTTCCTCCAAAATCATGAGTCATGCCAACCCAAACCATTCCATTCAAGATGAATGGCACATCATCACCACATGACATCCAAATCAGAAAATGGCTGAAGGTTATGTGCAAGTTTGGATGATACATATGGTCTCTTTGGTGGATACAGCATAGTTCTCCCAACTGCTGCTTGAGAATTTCATATGGCAAGTGGTCTTGCAACAAGTTACAAGTTGTATATGTTTGTTCTCCCAACATGGGGAAGTAAGCATAAATTTATATCATCTGTACATATATAAAATAACAATACACTTTCCCAATGTCATGTATAGATGGGCTACTATCATCATAAACATTGGCCCTAAAGTGACCATGAAACCCAAAAATACTCTTGCTCTCATATGGAGCAACGCACTATTTACATATGGTGAGGAAGTACAAATACTCGATAGAGTAATCAATAATCACATCAATGTCTTTCCTATCATGCATCATGTGTGAGCTGAAAGTGAGGTCCATGTATAAGTTCCCCCATGAGGATTCCCTCATAAAAATCTGCAAGAAGAAGGGGTACATATACTCCTTGGAACACTCCATCAATAAGAACACTCTCCCATGTGACAGCACTGTAGGCCTTAGAAATAAGGCTCCATGACTCCTTTCTTTGACATTCCATATGCCAAAGTCATCCACCATCATGCTGCTATGTGAGAAGATCTCCTTCCTACATGGAAGTCTCTCATGATCCTTCAATGCTGAAGGGTAGCCTCCTTGCACCATGAATGTGCCTTTCTTCTCTTCAGAAATATCATGAAAATTATGGGAAGAATTTTTCCCATACTCTCCCAAGTGCAACCATAGCAACAACAACCTTTGTTGCTACCTCATCTCTCCCTCATACAAGCTTCCTTTGAACAAGAACACATCAACAATACATGGAAGCAAGATACAATAAAAACAAGTTTCCAACTGACAACCGGAGAGTGAATCTTGGTCCCTTTCATGGAACCAGTGCAGTGCACCCTTAGCCTGCATCAAAATAAGAATCAACAAGTTCTTTACCAGCCACTTGTTTGCTGCCATAGTCATCTCATAAGATGAAAACATGAAGCCACAATATGGTGTCATTGGTGCACACCAAGAGACACATGGCTTCCCCCATAGCTCATCAAAAAGATAGCCAAGATCAATGTTACAAGTAGCTGCAAGTATATCATCATATAATATGCAAGAAGAAATATTTCTTCTTGTTACATCATGTTTCTCAAATAAATGAAAGAAGTACAATAAAAAACATGAAATGATACCTCCTCCATTATGTACTTGAGGTCTTGAGCTGAAATGGCTCAACTGGAAATTCTCCCTCACTCCCAATGAGTAGGAAGGTAGCTGTGACATCCTCTCTATCACCATCTGGGCTATTCATCTCTCCATATGCTGATATATGTCATGTTTGATTCCCTCCCAAGTGAACTCTTCCATCAACTGGAAATATGCATCAAAGTGCATAGAAGATAAGTCCTCATGTGCTACATGTAGCAGCTTCTCCTTGAGACTAGAAGATCTAGTCAAGAAGATCCTGCCATAGGAATAGATGACCACATCATCCACCATGTATCTATCATCTCCATCCGGGTCATCAAGAATCATGCATGCACCAAGATCCTTGGAGTACTCTACAAAAATTTGAGATCTCCAATAAGGATCAATCCTCCTCAGTGACAGCACTGGTGATCTGGCATGTGAAACTCCACTCATGTTGCTGCCTGCTACTTTGACATCTCCCATGCCAAATTTCTCCTCCAAACTCTTCACCTCTCCAAAATCCAAGAGTGTTGAACCCAAAGACAAGATATCTCTCATCAACTGAAGATCAGGTGGCCTCCCAGGTGGAATGCCTCCATGAAGTGAGACATCAATGTCAAGAGTAGACTGCATAGGTGATTGGGCAATCTTGCCCTTGCTTCTACAGCGCAAATCAGTCTACCTCTTCCTTACATTGGCTCTATGAAATAGAGAAGGGTGTATACCTCTCATCAACTGAGGCTGCTCTTACTCCTTTCCTCCTCCTTCCAGCTGCAATGCTGCACAATCTTGCTGCTCACTGATTGTGCTTGGACCGCTATGTATGATATCCTGGGGAACTTCTTGCAAAGATACAAGAATCCCTCTTGTGGGAGCATGTTCTCCTCCTCCCTCTACATGAGGCACTTGCTGTGCTCTAGATGTGACAGCGTTGTTGCCCTCTTCTTCATCAATGTGTGTAGGCAACATCTCAACAATTGGATCCCTTTGTGAAAAAGTGATCCTCGTGCCCTCTTGTTCAAGAATATGAACTGGAGGTTTTGCTTCCGGAAATGTGTAATGCAAGACATCAGCTCTCCTCATGGTTTTCTGAAATGGAGTTTCCTCCATCACATGCAAGGGTTTTGTTTTCTCAAGTTTTCTTTGCTCATGTGTCTTAGGAAGTCTTTCACCAAACCTCTCCATCAATGTTTTTATGAATCTTGCATAAGAGAAAGTATTGGAATTCTTTAAGGAATAAGATTCAAAAATCCACCATGCATGAGCCTTACCTCTGAAATGCAGCACTGCAACTCTGATAGCTTCATCTCCGGAAATATGGTGCAGCTGCAAATAGGAGTTTAGCTCCTCACCCATGTTCCAATTAGACATGTAGGTGATCCGGAAAAAGTAGATAGAAGAAATCTATCTACATCCTGCTGCTGGCTCTTCTCCATCTAGATCTTACAAAACTCTTGGAAATGAATATGATCTCTAAACCTCTCAGTTTGAGATTCTTACTCCTACAACAAATCACTAAGAGTTATCCTCTTATGAATTAATCCTCCTCCCATCCATCTCAAAATAGCTTTGGGCATTTGACTACGCTTTGCATCATGGAGTGCAGCTGCATGCTCACACTCACCATGTGCAAATCTAGATTCAGCTCTAGAATCAACCTCCTTTGGAGATTTCATCTCCAATCTTATTTTCTTCAACTCTCCTTGAAAGCTCTTCATAGATTTTGGAAGAAGATTTGTAAGCTTGTATTCCTTCCTTTCTACACATACTGAAGCTTTCTGAATTTTTTCCATCTCTCCTTCTTCTGATAGCTGGATCTCACAGGCTGTTCCAGAGATCATGCTCTGATACCACTGTAATATTCCTTTTTCATGATTTCTCATAAATCATGCATCAAAAACTCATTTCCAGCAACAAATGCAATAAAAAAATGAAATGGAATCTTGGATCCCATATATTATTCAATATACATTCTGAATCCAAGAATAGTGCTAAAACAAATCAAACTAGGTGGGCTAAACAGACCTCCCACACTAGTGTAGCTAAAAATGGTGAAAAAGCCCAAGACTGCAAAATGCCGGAGCAGCTGCTCAAGCGACTGCGTATTCTAAGAGAGGGTTTACACATAAAATGATAGGAGAATCATATGTCTACTAATATGTTGATAAATAATGCTGAAGTACAAAGATCTAATCTCCTATACAAAATACAAGATAACCCGGCAAGGGTTTCTTGTCAACCACTCTCTATATAAAATGTGATATTCAGGAAATGACTGAATAATCACTGCAACATTGAAGTACATGAGTGAAAATGGCTAAAAGATGCCTGATCTGATGTATAACCCTCAGGGGATTCCTCCCATGAAAGGATGGACCTCTCAATCACAAGGAAACACTGCAACAGAGCCACCAAACCATGCAATGAACACTGCCTCTAAAATAACGCACTCCCTAGTAGAAACAATGCTAGGAGGGTATGAGAAATGTGTGGTATGATACCATAGATCTGAAATAAGATCTGGAGCTCTCAAAATAGATCTCTCAAGTGAAGGAAACCTTCCTCCAATGAGAAACTAGCTCAGAAGTCGGGATTCCAATCCCCTCCACTGCTGCACCCAGCAACACTGCACAATCTCCGGAAAAGCTATGCTGATGTAGATGTCTGAAGCTTGGCCTAAAAACCTGATGTGGAATGATGAACACAAACTCTCCCAATGAGCTACTCAAAGGAAAGAGGTGGGATTCCTGCCCGGGAACACCCAGTGCTAAAAAGCACTGCAACTTTGCTAAGCAGCAAAGCAGCAACAATTCTTGGCAGCCAAGAATAATAATCTACAACATGATCAAAAATGCTGCCATCCTCTTCCTTATATAAGATTTATTTTTCTTTCCCTTGGCCCCAATCACTTAGGTTGCTTCTAACCCAAGTTACATTTCCCTCCAAAATTGTGTTATCCATCCTAGGATTCCTCCTCCACTAAAACTGCGCTGTTGACTTGGTCAAAGTAGCTTCATTTTATCTTTTTTCACACATGGAGGTGTCTTATTGACCTAGAAAGAGTGTCTCCTTTCACACTTGGAGTGTTTTTATCCTCCTTAGGAGACTTATGGGCTTTTCTACCCATTTATTTACCGGCTACAACTGTTGCTAACTCCAATGTTCCATTTAGCTTGGAAGCTAAAATTTTGGAACATTACAGGCACAGAGTTAAAACCTAAGATGATTAAACTTTCCAAAGCTTTATCTCAGCAAGAAAAATAAAAATATATATCTCTTTTGAAGAAATTTCAGGATGTTTTTTCCTGGAGTTATGAGGACCTAAAATCCTATGACACCAACATAATACAACATAAAATCCCTATAAAAGAATACCAAAAGCATTTTAAACAAAATTTAAGAAGGATCAACCCTGTTTTGATGCCTTTGATTGAAAAAAAGGTGAAAAGAATGTATGATGCACAGATAATTGCACCAATCAAATATTATGATTTGGTTTCTAATCTAGTTCCACCTGAAAAAAGACAAGAGAAATTAGATTATGTGTTTATTTTAGAAATGTTAACAAGGTATCCATAAAATACAATTATCCTTTACCAAATATGGATCACATTTTACAAAGGGTAGTTGGTTTTCTAGGATTTCACTTTTAGACGAATTTTCGGGGTACAACCAAATTTTAGTCCAACCAGAGGATCAAGCCAAAATAGCTTTTACTACTCCATGGGGCACTTTTATGTATGTAAAGATGCCTTTTGGTTTAATGAATGCAGGGGCTACTTTTCAAAGAGCTATGGATATAGCATTTGCAAAGGAAATTCATGAATTCTTAGTGATTTATTTAGATGACATTACTATATTTACTAAAACTGATAATGAACACTTGGATCATCTCAGACAAGTCTTTATTAAATGCAGAAAGTTTGAAATCTCTTTAAACCCTAAGAAAACTTTATTTGGATTAGAAGAAGGTAAGTTACTAGGAAACATTATATCTAAGGAAGGAATTAGAATAGACCCTACAAGAATAGAGGCGATTCTTAACATTAGTCCTCCTAGGAACATAAAAGAGTTACAAGATTTTCTAGGTAAAATTAAATTTTTAAGAAGATTCATCTCCATTTTAGCTGAAATAATCAGAGAACTCAATAATATGCTGAAGAAAGCTTTAGTTCTTAAATGGACTATTGGGGCCAAACATTCATTTGAATCCATAAAATAGGCTTTAACCAAAACACCAGTCCTTATAAGTCCTGACTTTAAAAAGGATTTCATCATTTTCTCCTTTGCTTCAAAACACACCATTGATGCAGCTTTACTGTAGATGACCAGGGCTATGAACAGCCTATAGCCTTCTTTATAAAAACACTTAGATATGCCACTTTGAAATAAAATATAATGGAAAAGCAAGCACTAGCCTTAGTGAAAGCCATCAAAGATTTCAGAGTGTATATTCTTTATTCACACATCATTGCATATGTTCCAAATGCAGTAGTAAAGGACATTCTAACACAGAATGGACCTGATGGTAAAACAAGAAAATGGATTGCCACAATTTTGGAATATGACATAGAGATAAAACCCACTAAACTTATAAAAGGTCAAGGTTTAGCCAAACTCATGGTTGAATCAAATTGGCATGCCCTAGACATAAATTTTATTTCCCAAGTAGATGATCAGGAAGAGATGGCGACTCCAGAGATCAGTGAAACCTTTTAAGATTCACCATGGTATGTAGATATCATATTTGAATTACTAAACTTACAAGCTCCTCCCAGATTATCAATAACAAAAGCTAGATTCTTAAAACTAAAGGCAGTAAGATTTTGTATTTTAGACAATGTACTTTTTTGGAAAGATCATAGTGGAATTTTATTAAATTTTTTGCTAAAAGAAGAAGCTGACAAATTTTTAGAAAAATTTCATGCAGGTGATTGTGGAGGAAATCTCTTCTGGAAGACTACTGCAGACAAAATCTTGAGAGCTGGTTTTTACTAGCCTACTTTGTTTGTTGATGTCAAAAAGTATGTGACTTCCTGTCACAAGTGCCAAATTTTTTAAGGTAAAAGGAAGCTGCTACCCTTGCCCTTAAAACTCATCTCAACAAAAATTCCCTTTCAACAATGGGGTCTTGACTTCATTGGTGAAATTCACCCTCCATCCTCAACTCAACACAAGTGGATTCTGACAGCCACTGATTATTTTACTAAGTGGATAGAAGCCATACCCTCTAGGCAAGCCACTGACACTGTCATTATCTCCTTTTTAGAAAACAAAATAATTTCAAGATTTAGATGCCCCCAAAATATTATTAATGACAATGCAGCTACATTCAAATCCAAAAAGATGATTTATTTTTTCCATAAGTACCACATTACCCTTGGCCATTCTACTGCATATTACCCTCAAGGTAATGGCCTTGCTGAATCTTCCAATAATAACCTTGCGAAAATCATAAAGAAATTACTAGAAGATAACAAGAAGACTTGGAACAAGAGGTTAGTTAATGCCTTATGGGCAGATAGACTTACCACCAAAAAATATATTAGTACTTCTCCTTACCATCTTGTCTAGGGAATGGATGTTGTTTTCCATCTTCCTTAGGAGTACCAGTAATGAAAATAATCCAAGAATTACAAGTTGAGACCAATGACATTCAAATAAGGATTAATCAAACCATTCACTTGTGTTGAGGAGGTAAATCCCCTCTGCGGACAGAGGTGATCCCTACTAGCCCAGCAGGGGTCTAGCAACAATCACAAAATGTTACGACGCAAGTTCCTAGTTACGAATGAAAATACCAAAGATGGAGGCCTACCTGGAATCCAATGCTACGATCTGAAGAAGAGAGCGTTCCCGTTCCTCAGCCTCGGCAGATCACGATCCTCCACGATCTTTGCGGATGGACACCTGCACATGCAAGAAACAAACAGATATAAGCATAAAATCCAGCATACGCAACTAAATATCAGTCAGAAAGGATACTACTCATATTAACATAATCGAAAACAGAGTGGAACCATAATCGTAATCATTCATTAAATAAAAATCGAAAGAGATTACAACCAATGTTCTGACGTCGTGGTCTCCTTCGGATGGGTCTCCGGTCGTTCACGTCTCACAAAGCTCGCCAGGGAAAGGGAAAACCTCTCCAGAGTCTCTGGACGATAGTCTCCTTACTTGAGTCGGCCTTAAGGGAAGAAAGAGGGCTCTTACAGCACAAAGGCTCTTGGGAATTTGGAGATTCAAAGCTTAGGCACTTCAAGACTAGCTTGCCATGGAATTGAGCAGGCTTTTATAGATGGGGAAGGAGGGAGTTAGGATCCCTATTATTGTGGGATTGGCCCTATCAACAAGGAAGGTTCCATGGGAGGTGGCAAAACCACTTCCCTTCCATAGAACTCCCGCAGCCAAACCTCCCAACTCAAGATAGGCAATGGTTTCTGAGTTTGTTGAAACACAACTTCCGCCATATTTATTTAAAAAAACACTCCTTAAATTGGCTGGCGCGACTACTGCTCTGGGACAGAGCGCCAGTTGGCGCGGCCTCTTTGTAGGATTTTCCCCATTGGCGCGAGTGTTGAACTGTCTGCCCGCGCCAATGCAAAAAGAGATGTTTTTCATGATTTTTGCAAGGAGATGTCTTTATGGCAATTGAAGCTCATGCTTAGAGGAATGCATTGATGATGTTTTCAAGGCATGACAATGTTCACAGGTCACAAAATGGGTCCTCCATTGTGCGGGACGGGGAATGGTAGGGACGGTGACAAATTACTGTGTAACAGATGCCCCCTAAATTATGAGGCCCGAGAGAGAGAGAGGGGTGAAATGCTTTACGAGAACATGTTCAACTGAAGCCCCGCCGTCGGAAAACCTGCGCAGAAAAATACAACTGATATCTCAAGTACATGATGTATATGCGGTATGGGCACAGCCATCCGAAACAGAGTACACTATAATCCGGATCCAGGGTATGGGCGCAGCCATCCAGCGAGGATCAAATAAATAGACTCAGGTATGGTCGCAGCCATCCAATCAGTGAGTCATGTACATAATGATAATAATCCACAATCGCGGCCTGGATTACAACAGACACAATCCAGGGTCTTGCGCTCCATCTCGACCCAAACAAAGTACAAGTTCAAGCATGCGAATATGTGAGCTGAAGTTGAACATGCAAGAACATCGTCTGATTACCAGCCAATGATGAAAGCTGTTAACATACGCGAGAGAAACCACCAATAATGACAATGGTCCTCAAGGTACTACAGGTACAATCTACGGCGTGCGAATAAATGAGTTGACGTCGAACACCTGCAGAATCACTCGATCGGAGGTCAATGATGAAAACCTCACGTCGAATGCGACGAACCTGCCATTGAGGCATGCAGGCTCCAAGGTACCATAAAAGAGTCTCTAGATCAACTTCCTGGATAATGAGCTGAAGTCGACAGGAAGTGACCTTGATCGAAGGTGGGCCATAATGTTTCCCACATCATCGACACGAGACAGAGGAACATGATGTTTGTTGTGAATCAGGATCGTATGAGAATCAGAGGAAGGTTGATATTTGCAGAGGCCAACTTCTCTTGAACATATAAACGACACGACAGTGGACTTGGCAGTATTTGACATCAACGGATCAGAGGTCATGGTGACGAGGCAATGAGCAGATGAGAGGTCAAAAGGGATTATCCAAACCCATGGAGGAAAAGTGAAGAAACGAGATGAGATGTCCCCAACCCGACACGAATGCAGACAAGTGCCATGCTCAAGAGCGACATACTGCCGACGACAACGACGACGGTTCCATTTTCCCCCACCATTTCTGGCGAGTACCCCAATTATTTTTGATAACAAGCTTGAAGGGGATAGCATATGCTTGTAATATAAGTCCGCCCTTCGGGCGAATCCATCCTAGTGCATTTAACGATTCCTAGGAAGGAGGAAGGAGGAGAACGTCATTTCGACTGGATCCGATGTCATCAGGGTTTAACGAGTCTGACAAAGGAAGAACTCAGCGTCTTTTCATGTTTAGAGAGTTTGAAAAGACAGCTGAAAAGTAAACTCCACAGGTCCTTTTTCGTAAATAGTTCCTCAGATCCGAAAAGGTAGAAAACAATATCCGAGAAAACCTCCTAGTCGCGATAGGCTAGGGTATTACTTTTTCGTAATCAATCCATCCCAGCTCGAAAAAGGGGTAAACGTATACTGGGTAGATGTCGATTCATGTCCATTTTAACGAGATCGAAACGGCAAGGGCCTCGGAAATCTTTTCATGTTTAGAGAGTCAGAAAAGAGCTGAAAGATGACTCAAAAGTGACTTTTTCGTGTATTTACCGAGTCCGAAAAAGTATAAAATACAACTCGTTTCCATCGTTAAAGTCGCAAAAACCTGCTGCTGCACATACCAAGCAAGCGTAAAACCCATTTCCGACATAACATATTGAAATATTTGATAAAAAATAACTTTTAAAACTCATTTCATGTCAAAAAGTTATAAATATGCCAAAATGGTAAAAGTAAAATTACATTTACTATTTACCTCGGTAAAAAGGAGCAGTGGTCCATTTGGAGTGGAAAATTCTGACGGCGATTGCGACAGATCCGGTAGACCATTCAGATTCTCGTCTGTTACAGGTAAGAGGCGCTTCCCTGCTCTACATTTTCATTCATTTTTTAACAATTTTCCCTTGTATATCAGTCATCTGTGGCCACTTTTGAATTTTTAGGGCCGCGCTCATTGGCGCGGGTATCTAGCACGGACCCGCGCCAATGGGCTCTTTTATACAAAGGGCTCGCGCCACGTGGCGCGACTGTTCACAAAACAGCCGCGCCAGCAGCCGAACCTAAAATTCTGCCTAGAAATTCGATATTTTAACCAAATTAAATGGAATTTGAGGCCTACCAGAGATCTAACTAAGGGTTTATGACCATATGGATGCAGGTAATCAAGAAAAATGGTGATTGAATGGAAAGAACAAGAGCATGGAGAAGAGGATGAACAGGCCATAGAAAGTGAGGCTTGCATGAATGCCCTCAGAAACTGTGGGCTGAAGAAGTTCTTCCTTACACCCTGTCTACGAGCTCAGCCCGAGCTCCTCCAGTATTTGATCAGTATTTGGGATGAACATGAACAAGTGTTCAGGTTACGAGATCAGGTATTAGAGCTGGAGGTTTCTGATGTTTATTTTATCACCGGATTGTCTCGCAGAGGTCCGATCCCTGTGTTGACTGGAAGCAGACCATCTGGGGAGAAGATGGAGGAAGTGATGGCACGAGTGTGCCGAGGAGCACAAATGGGATCATGAAGCAAGAAGGTGGATATCCACACTATCCCTGATCTGGCATTGAGAGTTGTCCTACATACCATCACGTGGGCTGCAGGGTCGCAGGCACCGCACGAGGCCACAAAGGCCCAACTCCTGCTGGCCTCAGAATGCATGAGTCCCTTACTGTTTGACTGGGCAACAGCAGTAACAATAAATATGAAAAGGCAGCTCACAAAATGCAAACAAGCTAAACTGAAACAGTTTGGCTATGGTTCCATCCTGGTATCGTTCATTCTGGAATGCTTACCAATCTTCCAGGGCCAAGGGGCCTCAGTAGCAGATCCGATACCACGAGAGCCAAGAATGGCTAGCTGGGCAGCATTAATGCCCAGAGCTGGAGGCAGCCAACAGATGTCCTAGAGGCCGGAGTTCTTTAGGTGGTTACGGCGCCAGCTGATTGTAGTGGAGGACTGGCCATATGCAGGAACTGACTTCACCGGGGACCCAGATCTCCCACTGCCAGAAGGAGATGACTGGGACGAGGAGTTGGGTAAGACCTCATGTTTTTTATTTTTATGTTTTATATTTTTTTGTTAATACACATTCGTCCTAACACATTTTATATATGTATGCAGATGTGGGACCTGAGAGACCAGCTGGGATGTCTCCAATCTCACGGAGGACTCAACTCGCCCCTGATCCTCAAGGAGAGGGCACCGGAGGAGAGGAGTTGATCGAGAACCTCGAGGGCATTGCCCGAGGGATCCCAGACTATGCTCGGCTGGCGGACGTACCGATGGCATACCAGCGTCATACGGTGGGAGTTCCAAGTCGGATCCACCGAATCCTGAGACGCTTAGTGCGTGCAGTCACATGCTATCATGAGCACCATGCGGATTAGCTCTTAGGATTTATACCACACCTATTTTTTGAGAGACGTATCGTCTCCGGATGTACTTAAGACGATTATGTATATTTTGACCTTATGTGACACACTCTATGTAAACATTTCGATATCTATATATATATGCATATCTATTTCTGGATGGATCTTTCTTTACATGTGATGATGATTTACAAAGTGCGCAAATGTCTGTCTAATACCAAATTTGCTACTGCATCTGTTAATGTATTCAAATGCCTGGGTATATGATGATATGTAATGTAGTCAAAATTTCTTTCTAGTAATCGAATACGCAGATACAGACGTAAGATGGACGGGTTCCTTACCGAATAGTGTCCGTTCAGTTGTAACACTACAAGTTGCGAATCTAGATACACGAGCAATTCACGGATACCAAGGTTTACCGCCTCGGTTAATAATTCTAACACAACACTATATTCCGCGATATTGTTCCTGGTACATCCTAGACACACACCTTGTAGGTTGATCAACTCACCAGCAGGATCATAGATTACCCAGGCTGCTGAAGACAGATTCCTGGTACTGCGGGAGGCACCATCCGCGAAACCAACAAATGGATGAATAGACATCTGCACAACCAGGAAGACCCGATCAGCAGAAAGATGTTTACAAGGCACACCACACTATACATGCACACAAATGCAAACACACACCTATGTACACACAAGACGGGCATGCCCCCCAGCATGGTGTCTCAATTCGAGGTGCATGCCCCCCAAGCTTCAGTCCATAGGAAATGGAGTGAAGGTTGAAAACAAAAGAGATTTGAACTAAATCTGTCAAAACTCGAATTGAATATGCTCATGTTTCATTGTTTTAACGAGGTTGACACATTTAAAAGAACTATCCTCGTAGCATCTTGTTTCATTATTCGAAGAGCTTGACACAAGAGAAAGAACTATGCTCTAACGAGCTCCAGGAGGAGGTTCAGGAGGTGGTGCGGGGAAAATACCCATGAGGACTGGGTCTTTGAAGAGACCAGGTCCTACACTGTCTGGGGGATTCAGAATTTGATCCACGTATGGCACGTTGTTCTCAGAGGAAGAGGTGAAAAATGACAACTAATCCACCGTGACAATCTTGCCCTCGTGAGGGAACTTAATGAATCGAAAGACGGTGGATGGCACGCAGAGCATGGCATGGGTCCAGCTGCGTCCAAGAAGTATATTGTAGTTGAGTTTAGCGTCAACCACTTCCACTTCTACGTTGACATTTTTTCCCTGTAATGTGATCGCTAGACTCTCGAGAACGCCCAGGGGTTTAGATTCCCGACCATCAAATGCCTCAAGGGCATTGGGAGATGACGACAGGGCTGGAGAGCCGATGGCCTTCCAGCAAGCGGAGGACATAACGCAGGTAGATGCACCCTCATCCACGACGGCCCTATGAATGTTCAGACCGTTAATCTCGACTTGAATAACCAGAGCGATTTGATGTGGAAGCCGGGGAGTGAAATTCTCCAAATCGAAGGTGAGAAGACTCGAGTCGGTGGGATAAATGCCCCCGATCGCAGACAATAAAGCCTTCCGTTGCGAAGGAAAAATTTTAAGAACTTCTAGCGCAGACATGGCAAACAGTGCCTGTGCCAAATCCTCAACAATGCTGTAATGTTGAGCGGCACGAGCATTTGGATTATAAGAAGATCTTCGAAGAACACCTTTGGGAGGTGGCTTCACAATGGGTTCGAGAGTAGGCTTCTCGATTTCCAACGGACCAAAGACAGGTGGGGGAGGCGGCCCATCCGCAACTGCCTTCCCGGGTGCCTGCCGCGATTCGTTGTAATCCTTCGACCGCGTAGCGACAGAGATAGGTGCAACACTCTTCACCATGAAAACCTGAGACCCAAACAGTGTAGATGGTGACGGCTGTTCGACCATCTGGGTCTGCTGAGATGGAAATGGCTCTTTTAAAATAGCCAGAGTCCCTTTAGGGCCTTTAAGAAGTTGACTAACCTCGGATCGTCGTGGACAATCCTTAGTATAATGGTCCCCTTCACAGATGAGGCAAGGGTACTTCGGTTTACGCTGGGAGCCATCCTCAGTATGAGATTTAGATTCTGGTTTCGGGGCATCAGATTTAGATTTGCCTTTGCCCTTCTTCTTCCCCTTGGAGGATTTGTCCGTAGGATTGGCCTGAACAGCATTCACCTCCGCGGTTTTGCCAGAATCGGATGAGGCGGGATTAGCAGAAGTATTGTTGGAAGAATTATCCTTCTGCTTCCCATTCGAAGACTTCTTCGAATTCTGAGAGACGGAACCAATGACACCATCCACCACAGGGGTAGGTGGAGCCTTAGAGGTTCCGGGCCGTGGAGCATCAGTCAAGATATCGTAAAGCATGCCGAATTGAGAATACACAAGATCTAAATATTGGGCACGCGCAATAGCTTGTTCCTCCATCACACACGCTCCCATCACAATATCCTGAGCGATTTTATTCACAAAGGAGGTGGTGAACCAGTGAGTCAGTATCTGATCAAGTATGTGAAACTTGATTAGTCTACGACGGCGCCGCCACTCATGAATGTGATCTGAGATGTGAGTGGCTTTATCCTGCTTGAGAGAAGTCAAGAGGTGCGTCCCGGCTTCATAACGAACCGGTAACTGAAAATGCGTGAGGAAAGCCATGGCTAAAGAATTGAAATCTTGGAAAATGCCACGGGGTAACTCTATGTACCACTTAGCAGAAGCTCCAGTTAAGGTACGCTGGAAGAGGCACAAACGGATTGAATCGTCGACCCAAGAGTTAGACGAACACCAAAGGTGATACGTCATCACATGCGCCTGGGGGTCCTCTCCAGCTTTTCCCTCGAACTTGGGACAATCACCTGGTATCTTGGTGGGAACCGGAGGCCAATACGGATTATGTAAAATCGGATCATTGGTCAGTTTTGAAACATCCGGCAGCTCCAAGGTAGCCAGGAACGGCAATGGTGGATTAACTGTCATTCCAGGCCCAGGATGAGGTTCGGTAACCATACTCCACGATGGTTGTGAATATCCTTGCCCCCATGGGTTCTGTCCCGTAGGATTCTGACTGTAGGGGGCGTAGGTCGTATAACCAGACTGATTTGGATGCTGGTAACCATAGTGAGGGGTTTGATAACCAGGGTATGGACCCTGATTAGGCGTCGGCCCCGTATAAGCAGCGTTTGGATTCGGCTGCTGAGTGTAGGTAAAACCGGGTGGAGGAGGATAGTACTGAGAGCCTCTAGGGTGGTTATAGTTCGGTTGAGACTGACCATGAGGATAATAACCACCTTGAGGATGAGTAGGCTGCTGAAAAGTGGAACCCTGCGGAGCCTGATACGTAGGGCGCAACTGTTGATTTGGCTGCGGCATTGAATGAACTGGCTGTTGAGCAGGGTGAATGGAATGAGCGGGCTGCCCTGAATGAACAGGTTGACCCGACTGAGAGGGCTGACCTGAATGACCAGGTTGACCCGGATAGACAGGCGGTGACGGTTGCGCAGGTTTACCTGGCTGTAAGTGAGCCCCAGGTTGTACCGGATGGGTCGGTTGGCCTGGAGGCGAGACACCGGGTTGTACCGGATGAGCCGGTTGGCCTGGTGGTGGAATAGGACCAAGTGCTTGCTGGAAACCGGTTTGACCTGAAGCAGAACCATAGGATGGTCCTGGCTGATATGGAACGTTAGAAACAATAGGATACTGCGGTTGCATTGGTAAAGAAGGCTGGATTTTCCCCCTAGGACCATAGACCGGTCCCGGTTGGTACCCCGGCTGAGGCTGGACAGGTTGACTGGAAGGGCTGTAATACTGTCCTTGCGGACTATACAATGGCCCTTGCTGGCCCGCAAGGTAGCCCTGGATGGGCTGCCCCTGTGGGTCATAAGGATAACCAGGTTGGCCCGAAGGTTGGCCTTGGAAAGGTTGCCCTTGCGGGTTATAAGCCTGGTGATGAGGTAAACCTTGAGCATGGAGGAAAGCCTCAGGAGTGGGTAGACGCAAAATGTCCTCGTGCTCGTCATACTGACCTGGAAAAGCATACACGGGAGTACCATCCTGTGCATAGTGCGAAAAATAAGATCGGTAGGGATCTTGGGAGGATGGTCCAACCTCGGGGTTCGGCTGTTGCAGAGACAACCGATACTCCTCCGGAGAGATTCTCTTCGGTATAGAAGTGGCTAGATAAATATCTTCCGGAGTTGGTATAGCCCTGGCAGAGGGTGCTATGACAATAGGAGAAGAGGCGGCCACACAAACAGTGGGCCGAACGGGTACAGAGGTAACAGGCATCTGAGGAGACACCCTGGGTGTAGGAGCAGCTGGCCTCGGAGAAGGAGCTGACACTCCCATAGAGGCTGCGGCAGAAATAGTCTGACCCAGAGATCTGTATCCCAGTGGTAAAGAGGGACTGGCTGTTGACATGTCATCCAGCTCAGAGTTGTCTCTCGGAAACAATCTTCGTGGGAAGAGTTGATAGTCTTCACCAGACGTTGGAATTTCCTCACCAGAATCACTCATGGTTGATCCTGCCGTTAAATCGCACAATAAACGGCGAGGACTAGGAGGAAATACAGCAGCAACAAAAGGCGAACCCGATGTAAGAGAAAGGAAATCAGCTCCTAATCTCAATTCAGACACAGGGTCCGAAAAGGGCCAATTGAACTCAACTGGTCCTCCAAAGGGTTGCTCAGCAAGAACCGGTCCCCCGTCAGGAAACTCGGAAACAACAGGCTGTTGTGGTTCGACAGAGGGTTGGGAAGCCTCTGAAGAATCGTCCGTGTAAGGACTACCAGTTGAAGAAACTGAAGGTTCCGCCACTGTGGCAAAGGACCGGAGAAAAAGAAGCAAACACACACACGGGCTGAAAACGAGTTAAGGGCACACGATCAAACGGTCAACAAGCAATATCTAAGCGGGCGTGTAATCGTGGGTGATTAATTTTACCACATTGAAAAGTAAGAAACTTTATCGTTTCATATTTTAAGAGTCGAGAAACAATAGAAAGATGACTCTATCTCTTTCAGATTTGATACAAGCGTGAAAGGACAAGCGCTCGACGGTCTTTTCAAGTTTAGGGAGTCAGAAAAGACCAAATGACTGCTCGGGAAATACTAGGCACAAAGGGTGTACCAAATATCCGTGAACTGCAATATACACCTTGGTTTCAATAATGAAACAGAAATCGACCAAGGACTTTCCGTACGTGCAGGCAATCTCCCCGAATGTTGTGTTCGGTGTATCACGGGTATAGGGCGGCAGACTCGGCTTCCTATGGATAAAGAATTGAAAACCTAGAGGGGTTTCCCTTTATATACACGACGGTACGGGGAGCACAAGTCCGTACTAGCGTTGTCTAAAGCCAAAAGGCGAGCGACAGCTGCTAGGTTTAAAGACGCTGGAACACGTCTCTAGCCTAGACCTCTAAATATGTTTCGTTAGATTCCAATGCTGCCTTAGGTTAATTGAATAAATTTTACAGTTGATCTTCAATTAAGTTTCAATTTTCAGGCCCTATCATATGTAATGTCTTAAAAGACTCTTAAATGCAAAGCTACATGCCACAGTCCAACATTTCGTTCAATGAAAACTAGCTACAGAAGAGTTGAGAGCTTTTACAAAAACGAAATGATCGGAAGACAAACAATGAGATCTCTAATGCAACTAATGAAATTGAAAACTTTTCATTCAAATCACTAATCACTAGCAAAATCGAAAAGATTACAATTTACACTAATTAACCAAAAGCAAAAGAGATTTTTTTTTTTGTAATTTTCAATGTTCAACAGCTAAATGCACTAAACAAACTGAAAACAAACGGAACAACTTGAGGAACGATATTGAGAGAGCAAAACAAACAAATTTCACTCAATGACACAAGCAATCAGATCCCAAATCGACCAAAGTCTCTCAAAACCAAGAAAAAGACTCAAAGGCTCCAATGGACCGTGTGATCTAGGCCCAAAGCAAGACCAAACAAAATTTGAATGAAGGAATGAACAATCACCCAAAAATCGCAACAAAACAGTGAACAACTACTAAGAGGATGCGGAGGAGCAATCAAAAAGTTGACTGGACAAACAAAACACCAAAACTCCCAAGGAGGGCTCGATACACAAAGCCACTAGATGCCCTAGGGCTTAAAACGTGAAATCGATAGATAAAAGCAAACAACCAAAGGACGGAGGCAAATTCCCAGTCAAACAGGACTCCAACACACTCAGGCAGTCGGAAAATCAAGAAGAAAAGCACTAACCAGAACCAAAGAGCTCAAAACTGAACAAACTCAAAAACCTTACAGGAGTGGCGCGACTGTAAGGCTGCAACTGGCGCCAGAAAGCAATTGGCGCGGGCTAAACAAAAGCAACATGCGCCAATTGGCGCGACTGTCGGGCTAAAAAGCGCGCCAGTCGAGTTTCTCAGCCAAAATTAAAAAAGAACTACTCCAGAGCAGATCAATGTAAACTAAGCAAACCAAGAAGCAAAAAACAGCAAAAGAACCCAGCCCAGAAGGCTAACCAAGCAATGAAAATCATAAAACAATCAAATGAGACAATCCAAACGAGACAGTGAAATCTAGACGATTCCCCAGCGGAGTCGCCAAATTGTTGAGGAGGTAAATCCCCTCTGCGGACAGAGGCGATCCCTACTAGCCCAGCAGGGGTCTAGCAACAATCACGAAATGTTATGACGCAAGTTCCTAGTTACGAATGAAAAGACCAAAGATGGAGGCCTACCTGGAATCCAATGCTACGATCTGAAGAAGAGAGCGTTCCCGTTCCTCAGCCTCGGCAGATCACGATCCTCCATGATCTTTGCGGATGGACACCTGCACATGCAAGAAACAAACAGATACAAGCATAAAATCCAGCATATGCAACTAAATATCAGTCAGAAAGGATACTACTCATATTAACATAATCGAAAACAGAGTGGAACCATAATCGTAATCATTCATTAAATAACAATCGAAAGAGATTACAACCAAAGTTCTGACGTCGTGGTCTCCTTCGAATGGGTCTCCAGTCGTTCACGTCTCGCAAAGCTCGCCAGGGAAAGGGCAAACCTCTCCAGAGTCTCTCGACGATAGTCTCCTTACTTGAGTCGGCCTTAAGGGAAGAAAGAGGGCTCTTACAGCACAAAAGCTCTTGGGAATTTGGAGATTCAAAGCTTAGGCACTTCAAGACTAGCTTGCCATGGAATTGAGCAGGCTTTTATAGATGGGGAAGGAGGGAGTTGGGATCCCTATTATTGTGGGATTGGCCTTATCAACAAGGAAGGTTCCATGGGAGGTGGCAAACCACTTCCCTTCCATGGAACTCCCGCAGCCAAACCTCCCAACTCAAGATAGGCAATGGTTTCTGAGTTTGTTGAAACACAACTTCCGCCATCTTTATTTAAAAAAACACTCCTTAAATTGGCTGGCGCGACTACTGCTCTGGGACAGAGCGCTAGTTGGCGCGGCCTCTTTGTAGGATTTCCTCCATTGGCGCGAGTGATGAACTGTCTGCCCGCGCCAATGCAAAAGGAGGTGTTTTCATGACTTTTTGCAAGGAGATGTCTTTAGGGCAATTGAAGCTCATGCTTAGAGGAATGCATTGATGATGTTTTCAAGGCATGACAATGTTCACAGGTCACAAAATGGGTCCTCCATTGTGCGGGACGGGGAATGGTAGGGACGGTGACAAATTACTGTGTAACAACTTGCATTAAACAAGAGAAGATGTTTATCTTAAGTCTCAAGTTATCCAAGATAAGATAAAGAAAATTTTGATAAAAAGAGTAAAGAAGATGATTTCTACATTGGTGACAAAGTTCTAAAGTGGGATTCAAGGAGAGAAGAGAAAGGTAAACATGGAAAATTTGATTTTCTATGGAAATGACCTTATGTTATTTATGGTTACAGAGGTAACAATGCTTTCTTTTTGAAAGAAATGGATGGATCAGATCTACTGGGTGGACCAGTCAATGGCAGAATGCTGAAGCACTGCTACTCTTTAGGGATAACAAATAGTTAGTTTTGTTTACTTTGTCCATTGTACATAAACATTGCAGATTTTAGATTGGATTGGATGTTTTCCTAACAAAGTTGAAGCCCAGAGAGAAGGCCCTAAGCTTTGAAAGGTAAAATTTCATAAGTATAAAATAACTGCAGAGATCAGAAGACATTTGCAAGGTCATCACAGTCAAAATTCAAAGACTAGTAGTCTTAAATTTCTTGACATTTCACTAGGAAATGCCATCCCCATGTGGAGCCACTGTTACGGTCCTATAATAATAGGGTTCATAATTTTTTAATTGACTTTGAAAGTCTTGTACATATGTACATACCTTGCTTTCTGCAAGTTGTTTTCCCATATTTGAAAATAATAAAAAATGAAAAGAGGGTAAAAATCCTAAAAGAAAGATCAAAGGACTTAGAAAAGAAAAAATCAAAAAGAATAAAAAATGGACCCCAAAAGAAAAAAGAGATAAGAATAAGACATGAAAGTGAGAAAGTCAAAATTCCACTACTATTTACTTTTAGCAAAAATAATGATTATGTGCAAATTGTTCAAAATGCCATAATCCATGATGAGTTAAATAGTTTAATCATAACTTTTCATGTTTTAGATAGAGAATAAAGATATGTCAAAATGTTTAAACTTGACAAATCAGTAGATAGTTAGAGAATAAATGAGGAGCTCAATAGTTTAATCTGAGCCCTCGGATGAAATAAGGTTAGAATTAGATAGTTTCCTGCTTTAAAAGAAAAATGGATTTAGGGTTGAAAGCTCAAATGCACCCATGCAAATGAAGTAAAAAAATGTTAGAATAATGATGGGTAGGTAGAAAGCAGTTGTGCAAGGCATATAATAAAACATCATTTGGCAAATTACTAATTTCCCCTCCTCTACAATGTTCCAGTATTCAAAACCTTTAGTTGAAGAGGCTCAAAGCATTTCTCTCACTTATGTTGGGACCGGACCCAAGGCTTAATGACCGATTGGTAAAAGTACTGAATTCCCTTCATAAAAACCCATTTCCTCAACTTATTCACCCTTTTCCAAAAATACAATCTCTTTTCCTAAGTAAAACACCTTTTTTGCTTAGAAAAAGTAAAATCCCCTCTTAATTATTTTCATTTCATCCAAAAAACATTCAAAAAACCCATAAAACACAATTTATCCTAAGTTTAAGTGTAAATATTTAATGCTACAATGATTGTGCTCAAAAAGTTTATATTACACTTTACTTAGTTTATTTTTGTGCATTATGCTCCTTTATTTTCATATTAACTCTAATATAATGTATTAAATCCTTTTAAAACTACCCCTTCCCGTATATATATTAATTCATTTATTATAAATATCCCAAAACCCACTATTTTAACGTTTAAACCTATGGTCTAAATACCCACGTGATATATTACCCCACCTATCCCATAGGTTAAAAACATATTACATGTAATCCCGCCCTAAGGTTATAAAACATATGCTAAACCCTTATTTTCTATGTAAATATACACCCCGCATATCATGTTAATACATTGGTTTACGTTTAAAATTATGTTTTAAACGTTAAAACTTAACCCGCCACATATGAATTTCTCGGGCCCCACACCCCATCCGTCGAGCAACTTCATAAGTTAATCTTCGTTGTTCGCACACCTATCCCCAGATCTGATGACCCAGATGTGATATCGCATTTCCTAAAGCGCGATCATTAATCATTTTCAAATTTGCGAAATGGACAGTTTTGCTCTACTATCTCTCCTCCACACAGCGCTTTATTACTAGATTGCATTCGATCCAAAGAAACCACTTACTGCCCTGAGCCTATGCGATAACCACTGATGGTTTCTCTCTCCAGTGCTAAAACTACATGTCCTTTGATTTGACCGCCATTCAATGCTTAACCTGTTTTAACCTAAAAAAATTATAAAAACTCCATAAACAGACAGTTAAGCCCTTTTTGTATTCTTTGTCCGTGTTTAAGCTTTCTCGACTAAAAAATCAAGCAATGTACACCATTTTCATGCCAAAGAACCAGAAAAACCATTGGAATTGCTGCCAATACCATTGAAGCTTCCAGTTTGCTTCCAAAAAACTTCCACAGCCATCAGAAATCCTTTCTGACGCCTCAGAAACTCATTTAAAGACCAAATACCTGCAAAAAACAGGTATTCTTTGAAAAAATAACCTCCTTTCCATAAGAAAGAACCAATTTTCTAAGAAATTGAGCCTTATAAAGCTATTTGCCCACAGAAAGACCCTTATATTTACCTACAAAGAAAAAATCTGCTATAAAACTCTGATAAACCGCAGTTTTGATACTATATCTGGTTTTAAATCAAAATTGAAGTAATTTTAACCTTTTATAGACTTCAAAGACTCTCTTTTCTTCTATTTTTGGAGTTGGTTTCACAACATTTGGTATCAGAGCTTTGGATTCTAGGATTTTGCTGCTCCAAACAGGTCATTGTGGCATATTCGCTATAAAAAAAATTCTACGAAGGTTCAAAAGCTGAAATTTTTAGAGCGCGAATCCAAAATCCTGAGGAAGATTTTCGCAAACTTTCAGAGCTTGGTTCGCAATATTTTCAGAGATATGGTATGTTGAAGTTAGGTCCTTTTCAGGCTCCCGAATTTCATCTCAAAGAGGTGATCGTGGGAAAATATTCATAACTCTTTCTCTGAGCATCAAATTGGAATGTTGTAAAAAGTGACTACAATTACTCGAACTGTAGTTTCCTGTCTATCAATTTCAGAGCCAAAGGAGGAAATAGTGACACGTGGCAAGTCATACAATTTTGCTCTACTGAACCAGTCCATAATTGGGTCATTGTGGGAGATTGGACATAGCTTTGTCTTGAAGAATCCAAATCAAGTCAAACCTGTGGAATTTGAAAGAAGCTTCAGAGGGCTACTACAGGGCCAAATTTCAGATATTGAGGATCCGCAATTATAGAGATAATTCAATTTAAATATCGAGCTCCTCAAAATCAAGTAAAAGGTGTGTATTTTTTTTTCTGAATTGCATAAGTCTTGTTTGAAGAATCAAGTTGAATTGATTCCAAGGGAATATTGTAGAATAGATATCAGTATTGGATTCTAAAATGGCCCCTAAAAATAATTCAACACCCATTAAGCCTTTAGAAGGCTCTATTATGACTCATGAAGATGAAGAATGGCAGTATGAGATATCAAAATTACGGTACCAAGTGCAAAAAATTTCGATCTTACGAAGAGCAACCGAAGATGACATAGATGGTTTACAAGCAGAAATGGAGGCTAAGTTGGGTGGTTTTAAGGATAAAAAAAAATCTAATATGGATGATAAAGTAGTGGAATATCACATCGAGCATCAACAGCAAGTTCTCCAACTCTCAAAGGATAACATACCTTGGTACAGAATCAAATGAAACAACCGGAAGATCAACATCACATTGAAAGAAGTTCTGAAGCAGTCATAGAAACAAGAACTCGATAATTACGATGAATTTCAGAGTATCTTAGCAAGTGGAAGAACTTTCCTGTAGAATATTCCACATGGGAGGATGAGAATTTTATACAAAAGCATCAATAAATAATCAAGCGTTGAGGACAACACTTGTTTGAAGGAGAGGAGCATGTTAGGTCCCTATATTCTAGTATAGTCCCTTATTGTTGTTATTGTAACCCCCTTATTGTTATTTTTGTACCCTTGTAACCCCCATATTTTTATTATTGTGCCCTTACATTATTATTGTTAGGTCGGCTAGGATTACATTGTGGCCCCACTAGGATTACATTATGGCCCCAGGGACTCCTATATATAGAAAGGTGATTTTTTCATTTGTATCATCCAAGAATTGTTCATTCATGTAATGTATTGGAGGTTGCCCCCTCGAAGTGGCTTATTTCTAAGGCGTTGATATCTCTTTTCTTCTATTTTTGTAGCTGATTTCACAACAAATAAAAAGAGACCATAGAAGTGGAAGATATAGATTTTCCAGAGACAAACAATGAGCCAGCCACATAGATTATAAATGAAGAGCATCCTGCTACTTCAAAGACACAGGTAATTGAGAAATATAAAAGTATGGAGGCATCCTCCTCATAGCCAGCAGAAGATAAATATATTGACATCAAAGAGAAATATAAAAAGATAAAAGCCAAGAATGAAGAAATCAAGAGTGAGATTTACTCTCAATATTTACAGCAAACTCCAGGAATTCAAAATAGGCTTTTGTCATATTTTGATTATTCAAACAAGAAGTTTATTATGTCATTACTTCAACCAACAATCAAGACACCAAAAACAGTTGCAGATTACAAGAAACTTGACTTTGAAGTGCCTGTAGAGAGCATCCATCCATTGGATCAAATAAAATTTCACAGACAAACTTCAGAGATTCTATATTCAACTATGGAAACAAAGGCAATGAGTGCCAAAAAGCTCCAGAACACAGTAATAAATATGAGAGATCAAATGAAAATTGAAAAGGCTTCCTCATATGCTAAAGACCTAAGAATCAAGTCTTTAGAAGAATTGGTGATTAAAGTAAGATATGACCCTGTCAATGTGAAAGTTGCAGAAGAATTGGTAAAGAAAAAGAATGTTGACATTGCAGCACTCAGAAAACAACTAAAACTTCCACCAACAGAACATCCACAAGCCAAGGAAATTGTGCAAGAGGCAAGCCAAAAAGATGATATGATGAACTTTATTTTACAATTGATAGCACAGATTAAAGAGATGGAAATCCAAATGGACAAGCTTTTCCATGAAAGAGAAACTACAAAAGCACAAGAAGTTCCTACGGTAATTCCTATGGCAACAACAGTTGTGCCTTCAACTCTGGCAGAAGAGTTGGCACCCAAAGTAACACTGGCCACAACAGTACTAGTGACTTCCTCCACTACTTCAGCCACAGAATCCTCTACCATAGCAGCTCAACAGTCTGATGAAGCCAATAAACTCATTAAGGCCATAGAAGAAATGACACTTCAAACCAATGAAATCAATAGGTTGAAGAAAGTGAAGAAAATATAGAAGACACTAAGAAGCTAGCCCAAATTAATGCTAAAACTCAGGAACAAAGGGCTAACAGGTTAAATGTTGAGTTGAAGAACTTACAAAAGGATTTAACCTTGAAAGAACCTATGTTAGTTGTGAGGAATCAACTATGGACCAAAATCATTGAATCCATCAATGATGTTTGGCCATCAATACAGGTAATTAATGAGCAAAATTATTTACTAAAGGCATCTCAAGAGGAAATTTAGAAAATAAAGGATGAACTAGGTGCCAGGCCTGAAGAGGCTCTAGAAATCATCAAATTTCTCAACAGTAAGAACAAACAAGAATTGGAGGAGATAGAAATTACTGACAGAAAGAGACAATCCTTGAAATAAGAAAGTAATTTCAAAGGGAAATTTGATGAAGCAGCTAGAAGAGAAGTTGGAAACATGAACATAGTCATAACTAAATTTATGGTTAAATTTGAGATCTTGAGGCAAAGAGGTTTGCCAAACATCCTTGTTCTTAATGATAAACTTATGCCACAAGAAGACTACAACAAGAAGATAAGAGATCATGCAAAAGAGCAGGTAAATAAAATAGAAGGACAAGGAATTCCTACAGGAAAGGTTCTACATAAATATTTGAAGACTTGTTTTAATGAGATAAAACACCTCTTTGTAATCGAACCAACATTTTCTAGATACACAGAGGCAGATGAGAACTTTAGGAACTTGAAAAAGATCAAAATCCTTGATGAAGAATTTTGGGAAACACTCACTGACTTGTTGTAAAATTCAAATTGCAGAGAAGAGGATAAAAACAGTTTGTTGTTTTTACACAGTGAAAAGAGAAATTTACAGCATTAAGGCAGTTAAAGCAGAGTTAAAGAGTATCAGATAAGAAAATATATATTCAAAACATATTAAAATATCTTTTGCCAGCGTTGGAGACAACAAAGCAGCCAGCTGCACCCAATCCAAAACAACATTTCTATTTTATTTGGATAAATAGGACAGCTTGCTAAGTTGTTAAGTAGCTGCCACTATATTGTTGCAAAAGATATTTTATTTTCCTTAGAAAATTCCTATGAGTATTCTAGGATATTTTGTAAACATTTTTGTATATATACTTCATCCTTTGAAGTATTTTTGTGGAATAAATTGCTGAAGATTTCTATAGTCAATATTTTTGTACCTGAAGGCTTTTTGTAGCAAGTTCAAGTAGCAGACTTGATCAAATCATAAAGCATCATATTTCAGGATTCATGTGATGAGCCATTGAAGTGAAGTACTTTCTACCGTCATTTTTTATCTTCTTATGTTTTATATGCATCCATATATGTGTTGTAAATTTTGATGATAAATTAGGAATATTATTACAGGATTTGTTAAAAGCACCATGTCTTTAACTATTTATCATTTCTATGTTTTTTGTTGATTTCCAGAGTAGGGAACCCTTAATTTCTCCCTCTTTCGAATGACCTTTTTCTTCTCCTTCTTTATCTGGATCAAAGAATTATTAGTTTCTCTTTATCCCAATCAAGCCACTTCACCAATCAGCCTTCCAAGATCTTCAATGACTTTTCTATCTTGCCCTGAAAATATATGACTTTTGGCCTTGATCCTAGTCCTGTTTGCTTGACATTTGAATCCTTTGCCCAACGGACAAATAGATCTATCACTATCCATCTCATTAAGTGATTTTTCTCACCAAACCAAAACAAACCAAATATCAAAACCAATTTGCACGTCATAACTAGCCTAATATCATATATAAAACAAAGTTAAATTTTATAAAGAGAACCCTCTCTGAACCCTAGGAAGGCTAGATCCTAGATTTTAGAAGTTGGTCTGTAGTTACCTCTAGTGTTCTTAGAACTATAAATCAAAATCTCACAACTTAGATAATTAGTAGAGTGATAACATATCTGCCACATCTCTTCTTAGAGATAAGCTACCATCGTCGGAGCTAGTATATTTCCATTTTGTATGAAATCATATTCCAGTTATTTGTTATTAATGAAATGAAGTTTTATTTTAATTGCATCTTTGTGTTTATGTTCATATCTATATTCTAATGCATTCCTATATAAGTCTTGATTAGTGGTATCATAGGGGTCTGCTCTTTCTATTTTTTTCTTTATATGTCCCCAACGAGGTCAAGGTATAAGGATTTAGGGCTCGAACGAGTTGAACCTTTGCAAGATCAGCTTCATAAACTCGAATGGCCTCCTATGGTGGAAGAAAAGAAATACAGGGGAGCAGGAGATATTTTCAAAACATTTCTCTAGGAGGCCTTCGAGAAACAAAGGAATGTGATGATGGACAAATTTTCCCAGTTCCTTCGATGGCTAACCACAAGCAATGCATATTCCTCCGGCAGCCACTCTAGAGGAACCACTCCTTTTAAGGTACAAGTTAATTTTGTAATTCTCATATTTTGAAGTCCAGATAGATGCAGACACCGTAGATAGATGGTTAAAACTATTGGAAGTATATTTTTTGGTTCATGACTTTTGTAAGAAACTATTACTTTTTAATTTCTCAAAGTTCCCCCGCATGTCAAGGATTGGTGGGAAACCTACATTGACCAAAAGGAAGAGGGGGAATCCTCACTATTTTCAGCAAAAAACCACTTGGAATTATTTCTGAGACTTCATCAACAATATTACCCTATCGGGAGCTATAAAGATAAATACATAAAGTGGACCACACTGCGGCAAGGAAGGGACCTCTTGTGTCAGAATTCACAAATGGTTTTCATGCCCTTCGCACCACACTGGGTATCAAGGATTATGAGTGGTATTTGGTACTCAAGTATTGTAGGTGTTTACATAAGTACATTGAGGACGAAATGGAGTTCCTGGACATATCCTCACTTGGTGTTGCCTATTGATATGATTTCTGGATTGATAATAACTTTAAAAAGAAGTAGTGAGACTTTGGATCTGTGAATCTGAAGTAAGGGAATGATGCTCTCTAACCACATAACAAGGGAAAATTCCAAGGTGGGGTGACCTAGGACAACCTGTCGAAGCCACAAGTAAATAAAAACACGACTAAGACCCAGAAGGACACGAGAAATTGGTGTGAGTTCCATAAGAGCCCCATTCACAACACGAGTGAGTGTCGAGCCAAGAAGTCATTGGTGGTCGAGATGAAGGCTTCCAAATCATATGCATGTTTCGACTCTAAGTTAGAACCAGAATAGGGGAATGAAAAAGGGAATCATATTATTGATGCGGAGCCTAATGCCACCATTTCCACCACTAAGATCTATAAGGATGAACCCGGGGATCTAGAGGAGGGGAGCATCTCTTCCACTCACATATGTGGGTGAAGGGTTATCCACTGCATTTCATTGTCAACAATAGGAGCCAAAATAATCTCATTTCAGTAGAGTTCGTGAAGCAGTTGGGCCTACCGACCACATCACACCCACAACCCTACAACATCGAGTGGATTCACCAAGGACGATATCTCTCCGTCAGCCAACAGTGTTGCCTCCCCTACAACATCAAGCCTTTCATGGATGAGGTATTGTGTGATATTTCTCCTATTGATTTTTGTGATGTATTATTAGGCCAACCATACTTATGGAAGTGGCATGTTTTCTATAAGTCAAGGCCTCACAATATTACTATTACTTTAGGTAATAATTTGTATAGGTTACCAGAGGTAGCTCTACCTACTGTAATTTTTTTTATCACTATGAAGAAATGCAGTAAGATCATTTCTGAGACCGAGAAAAAAATTTTCCTTGTGATTCGCCCTTGGGGAAAGAATAAGATTATGGCCATGGATTCCATACATGTCTCCTCCACACAACAACAACATATGGACAAGGTCATGGGAGTAGGAGATCCATTAAAAGTATTACTCAAGGTCACCCTTGAGAAAAAAAGGAATGTGATGATGGATAACTTTGCCCAGATACTTTGACGGCTACCTATAGGCAGTGCATATTCCTCCAATAGCCACTCTGAAGGTGCCACTCCTTTTAAGGTACAAATTAATTTTTAAATTCTCATATTTTAAGGCCAGATAGATGCAGACGTCTTAAAAAAATGGTTAAATATGTTGGAAGGATATTTTTCGGTTCATAGATTTTCCAATTCAAAAAAGGTTACTTTTACACTCGTCAAAGTCACCCCCCATTTCAGGGATTAATGGGAAACCTACTGTGAGAAAAAGGACGAGGGGGAATCCTCACTATTTTGAGTCACACCCACTTGGAATTCTTTTTGAGACACCATCAAGGAACAATATTACCCTATCGGGAGATATGAATATAAATACATAAAATGGACCACGTTGCAGAAGTGAAGCAACCAAGATGTGTAGGAGTTCACACAAATTTATATTTTCATGCCCTTCACAAGAATTTGGCTATCAAGTATTCTGAGTGGAATTTTGTACTTAAGTACCGAAACTATTTACATAAGTACATCTAGGATGAAATGGATTTCCTAGACATCTCCTCGCTCGGTTTCGCTTATCGATATGTTGTCAATATCGACCAAAAGTTTAAACAGAAGAAGCAAGACTTCGGATTTGCAAATCTGAAGCAAGGGAAAGGCGCCCCCAAACTATAGAAAAAAGTAGAAAGCCACGGTAGGGCGACCCAAGACAATCAGTCGAAGATGCAAGCAAAGAAAAACACCACAAAGACAAAGAAGGACACAAGAAAGTGGGGAGAGTTCCATAATAGCCTCACTCACAACATGAGTGAGTTTCGATCCAAGCAGTCATTGGTGGTTGAGCCTAAAGGCTTCCAAATCATATGCATGTTCCTACTCTGAGTTAGAAAATGGCAAGGGGAATGAAAAAGGGAAGAAATTTATAAATGCGAAGCCCAATACCATTGTTTCCACCACCAAGATCCATAAGGATGAGCCCTAATATCCAGAGGAGGGGGAGCATCTCTTCCACTAACAGATATGGGTGAAGGGGTCTCTATTGTAGTTCATTCTCGACAGCAGGAGTGAAATGAACCTCATTTCAGTAGAGGTCATGAAGCGGTTGGGCCTACTAACCATAACACACCTGCATCCGTACACCATCGGGTGGCTTCACCAAGGACAAGATATTTGTGTAATCTAGTAGTGTTTCCTCCCCTAAAGCATCAAGTCCTTCATGAATGAGGCATTTTTTGATGTTTCTCATGTTAGTGTCAATCTTTACATCATGTCACCACTAATCAATGGGCTCTTATCATGTCCTGTTAGGGTCTCCTAGTCAAATTTTATAGTTTCAAATTAGTTTTCAAATCAAATTTGATCATTGGTTGTTGTCTAGGTCAGCACTGATCCCTCCATTTACTCATGGTCATCATCATTTCATGATTCATGTCCACCATTACCATATAGAATCTTAGGTCAGTCACCATGTTTTCACCTAGGTCAGTGTCTAGGTGTTTTTCATTTTGCCACCATAAATGTCCAAATTCTGTCATAAGAACGTGAAATAAGGGTCAATTAATCATTTCTTAAAGGTCCAGGTGCTTCCAAAATAGTAAGTGAGCATTCCTTACTTCTCCTTCAAGTGAATTTCTTTAGCAAAGAGTGGATTCCCTCTTTTAGGGTTTTCAAACTAGTTTTTGGATTGTTGAGATGTTTGGTTGCTTTCAACTGAAAACCCTTATTTTTATCACATACAAACCTTAATAAATCACCTATATGCCTTACCAAATCGTTCCATATCATTCATACCTCTCATTACTTCCATTTTCACTCAAACCCTAATTCTCGCAGCATTTTTTTCCAGATATTCTGGGTTAGGACTGTGTTTTAGCCTTTTTCACCTCTTTTCATTATCCATTTCAAGGAAATACACTTGAAATATGTTCCTAAAACACTCCCCTATCTCACCTAAGTTTTTCTTATTTTTCTCTAACTCCTATCCCCTCCATTTCCCTCCCTAAAAATGTTGCCCCATTTTCCCTTGTTTTCCTATATTCCACCCTTTCCTTCCTTCCCACCAAGATAGGGTTTATAACATACAAAAAAAAACCTTCGAAAATGAGAAGAAACATTACAAAAAATGAGGGAAAATTTCCAGGTTTGAGTCAACTTAGATCCATGGCATCATTTTCAAAGTTTTGTGATCGTTTGCTAAGGTTCACAGTGCACACGGGGACAATTTGGCTTCAAAATCAATTTCTGAAGTAATGGAGATGAATTTTACAAAATTGAAAGGGGTTTTTGTCAATAATATGCCAAAGAAAAAAAAACTCCTTAATTTTATGCACATGTTTTATGGTTTGAGAGAAATTCTCAAAATACAGTTCCTCCAAGTCATTTTCTGCACTTTTGGACAAGTTGTCTTCAAATTAATTTTTCAGGGGTTTGCAGACATCCTAAGCTTTCCAACCATACCACTTGCAGCCCAAAAATCAATTGGAAGACCTCAAAAATCCTTCTCAAAGTGTTGCAACCCTTTCACAACCCTTCTGCGACCCTTTCATGGCCCTTTAGTGAAATTTTCTAGGAAAAATCTTCTTTTAGACATCTTTTTTCAGAGAACATTGTGAACAACTCGAGCCGAATTTTGGGAAAATGGAGGAGATTTTTGTTCCTAACATGGCAAAGAAAACAAACTCACTCATTTTTTAAAGAGTTATTATAGAATGAGAGATCCATCCACATCTTCACAACCTATTTTTATGATTGTGCAATTTCCTAGTTTAGTCACCTTTTGCAGAGAAGATTGTGGGCAATCAGAGAAGCATATTAGGAAACTGGAGGAAGTTTTTTTCCCTAACATGAAAAGCAAAAAAACCTCATGGTTAGAGAGATATTTCTCCATATTTGAGACCTATTTTTCCATAAAACCCTAAAAAAATTATGAAATTGGCACACAGAAAGGTCGCGCCCAGGTGCGAACCTTTTTCCCAGGTGCGAACCTTTTTCCCTGAGCATACAAATGAGCTCTTATCTACATGTATGGGTAGATAATGATGTGTAAATGATAAATCTGAAGTGGTTTTTCCATGACAACTTCTAAATTTGATGAAAAAATCAGAAAACCTCACCTTTTTCATGCTTATGCCACTAAATCTGGATTGGCACGACTTTTTTGAGTGAGGTTGGAAAAATAAGGTTTTGGAGGCCTTCACGTGGATATTTTCTGAGTTTTATGGCTCATTGGAAAGTAGACACGTGTGGCTACTTGAACCAGCTTTCAGAATTCAATTTGGACTCCTGAAAGTCATACAAAAACAACTCTCAACTGGCGCGACCTTTTCGCAACCTTTCTGCTAAATTCATGTTTTGATGCATTCTGGTGTGATCATTTTCCTCCTGGTGTGACCCATCTGATCTAGAAACATTTTCATGCACTTAATGATAGAACTAGATGTCTTGCAATCAATTTATTTTATTTTAATCTTCTTAGTTAGTTTTTGCCTCACTATATGAGAAAATTTGTAATTAATGAGGAGATAAGCTCTCCTAAACTTTGTCTAAAATCCTGAAAACTGGTTCAACTATCGTAGTATTTAGGTGAGGACTCATCAAAGGCATTTATGATGAGCCTTAAATATGATTTTTGACCTAATGAGTTTTCCTATGATGTATTTTCCTATATGAGGCCTTTTGTAATCATTTTCAAGGGTTGGATGTTGTGCAATTGAGTTTGGAACACTAGTGTATTTTGTGATTTTTGGCAGGAACTAATAGACAGAGTTTGCAGCTATTGTGGGTGGATTCATGTTGCATGTGTTTTAGAAGTGTTTCTTCTTATGTTATAATATGTTTGAAAGTATGTTGCCTTCCATCTTCATTTCCATGTCTTATGTGATTGATTTCTAAGTTTGATAAGCAGAATTCATTGATTCAATGCTCTGTTTTGGAGAAACTTTCACATTTCTGTTCACTTTCTTATGATATAAACGAATTCATGATTTCCATGCTCTTTTTGAATCCCTATAATTCTACCATATTCCCTAGAGACCTTTAAAGTGCTAAAGTATGTGCCTACCTTGCCCCATTACATCTTTGCAAATATGATTTTCTTAAAGTCTTGACCTAGTTTTTCCTAGACCTAATTCACCATCCAGCAAAAAATATAAATCAAACAAACCCTAGAGCCTACCATACCTACCCTAAAATATCCATTATCTAGTTAAATTGGTTGTGAGCTCATTGAGAGATCCCTCTCAGCTTAGTAGGGCTAGCTACTAGGTCAAAGTGTTTTGTGATTAACTTTGATGGTCTCCTTCTCAACCTTCGAAGATCTGGTGGAGTGCTAACATCTTAGCATCGTTTCTGAGGAGCGAGATGACAGATCTTTCCCGGGAAAGAATGAAAAGGATCATATTTGATTGCTGATGGTGAATAGTGATCAGACACACAAAGGCTGAAATAATTCACCTCGAAACTCCAAATTCGTTTCAAAATCCAATCTAAGACTCCACTGGAGGATGAACCTTGCCAACAGAAACATGAAAAGACAACATGGGAAGATAGGGTATTCAACTTGGACTTTCATCCAAGACATCATGTTCTTTGTCCTGAATTATTTTTTCTCTTTTCCTGAGAATGTCAAGAAATTTTTTCAAGGTATATTATATTTGATAAAAGATCCCAGATCTATATTTGATTCCTTCCCTATGAAAATTTTGGATTCAAATTCTTCTTACACCTTTGATCTCAGTCAAAAGACTTCTTTTGAATCTTATGATGATCATATTCCACTTGATAAGCCTCAAATTATCAAGACTAATCTTACAGATCATGTACATACTCCTATACCTTGTAAAATTACAGATAGATACAAACCACTCATATTACCTCCTATACTCCATGATTTCCCTGAAAACTATTACAAATATCTTCCCAGGTTTGATGGAGAATATGGTAACATCACTGCTGAGAAACACATTCAGGGTTTTGGAAATTTTCTCAATATTTTTGAGGTTGATGAAGATGATGTTAGTATCAGGACATTTGCTCTATCTTTTCAAGGTGAAACCAAGTAACCGTTCAAAAAATTTCCAGTTGCAAGAATTTTTTATTTCCATCAGTTTTTCAAAGCATTCCTTGATAAATGGGTGATTAAGAGGAATCCTTTTTTTATTTTAGAATAATATAATCATTTGAAAAGATGACCAGGAGAAACAGTGCAAAAATTTTCAGCTAGGTTTAATCAAGTATACCATTCAATCCCTGCTAATATAACACTTCCTCCTGGTTTAGCTCTCTTACACTACTCGAACGCCTTTGATCCAAAAATGGAATTTAAATTGAGAGAAAGGAACACTACAATGGTCGAAAAAATGTAGGACAGTGCAATAGATGTGAAAGCTAATTTGCTAGTCAAAAGATTAAAGTTGAAGTTAGAAGAAAGGGAAAACATCGAAAAGGAATACATGACGTCTTTAGAAGTAAAGCTCGACATTTTGGTAAGTACCATGGAAAAAGTAATGCAATAGATCACCATGAGAGATGAATTTTCTATTCAAAAACACCATGTCCCACTTATTACAGAAGAAGAGGTTGTTGGCCCTAAACATTTTTCTGCTAATCCCAGTTACCATAGATCAAAAAATTATTGTTATTTGTATTCATTTATGGACAATCATGAAAATAGATTTGTAGATCAAATCGAGGAGAAGCAATCTATTTATCTAATGTGTATGTTTGATGACATTACTTATATCGATGATTTACCCAAGTATGATCAGTATGATGATGATTATGTTGTCGAAATTTAGGTTGACGCTCGAGGCAATCATCGAAATCTTGTTGGGAGGGAGAATTCAATTACAACTGCTCAAATATAGCACTTGTCCTATACATATCAATCATGAAAACGATGAAGAGAATGCAGAAAATTTCAAAGTAAGTGAAAGCTCTTTGCCTTGAGGTTCGCTTCATTTCAAATTCTAAGAGAAAACTTTCAGAAGATTAGAATCAACACTCTTTCAGTCTGGATATTGAGTGTGAAGAACACAATGAAATTCTTGATCAAGACTCCTTACCCTTGTGTTTCTCCTCATTTGTGAAAATAAGAGAAAAATATAAGCAAGCAGATAAGCGAGTTGTCAGCAGTATAAATGGGCACCCTTCTCATCAATTGGTTGAGGAGGTCACTTGTGATATGCAAACTTATTTTGCTCCAGAATCCCAGCCACTAAGTTACATTAAGTTTCAAATCACATATGAAATCTTAGAACCTGAAACATATTATGAACTGATTTAGGATGATTCTTTACCATTAAGTTTTGACTCATTTCAGTTTTTGAAGAGAATTCTAATAATATCTCTGAAATAAAGAATCATAAGCCTATAGAAAATCATCTAATCTCATTGGAACCAATGAATGATAAGTTACAACAGTCTTCTCAAGTTCTCCATGATCCAATAGTTGATGGTTTGGATGATATCTGTAATCAAAGTCCTTATCCATTAGTTGGTTATGAGTTTCAAAGAAGATATGATAAAACTTCGATCCGGCAGTCGGCTTCAATGTCTTGTTCAGCAGGAGTCTCATTACAAAGCTCATACAAAGATTTGCAGTCATATCAGGAGAGTAATGAAGAAGATTCTTTTTTTTTTGTTGATCATCAGGAAAAGTTAGTTATTCACGAGTTTCAAGATCTTTTTATAAACTTGATGTAGTCATCAAGGGGGGTGAGCTCTCTTGTATTTATGGATCGAAAGCATGTGTTCAGTGGACACTTGGAAAGTGTGGAACATAAATATTTTATACAAGATCATGTAGTTTCATCAGAAATGATCCACAACGGGTTACAAAAGATCTCTCATATTTTCACTGATCCAGTAGGCAATTAGATAGATGATCCTTGTGTCCAAATTTCTCATTCTTTGGTTGACTATCAGTTTGAAGATAGAGTTGATAATGATTTAGTTTGGCATACAGTTTTAATGTCATGTCCATCGTCAATTTCATCACATTCATCACAAAGGTCTCAGGAAATCTTATAGCTTTATCATGATTGTTTTAAGTTGAAACTTCAGGAAAGCACAGATGTTGGGGAAATTTTAAAATCAAGGTACGAAAACTACCTAGAGAAGAGCAGTAATGTATTAAATGGGCTAGAAATTAATATGTATTCCTATGAAGATCCTTTTGCAGCATTCTTTAGGTCATCTGGTGGGCTCATTCTTTTCAATTTCATTAAGATTCAATTAGTTGACAAGTTTTCATGGCAGTTACCTTTCAATAGTTTTCCCTTCTTGCTCATGAGCAAGCACTTGCGGATAATTCAACTAGCAAAAAAAATGCTTACATGGTTGCATTGGTTGTTCCATTTCACTTGATCAGGTGATGTAAGGATCAATTAAAGTAGCTGTGATGAATAAGTTGAATTCTAAGCATATGTTTTAAATATTACCTTCCAGTAAAGTTTGCAGTTAGTCTACAGTTCCGTTTCGAGTCAGTAAGTTTATCATGTCAAGTTTTCAGTATTCATTTTGGTTTTTAACTTTTGATTCCATGCCCAATGGTTAGGCTACTTGATCTACGGTTTTCTTGAAAACTCCAAGGAAATTCCATCCCCAACTGGAGCGAATGTTAGTGTCAGTCTTTACATCCTGTCACCAGTGATCAATGGGCTCTTATCATGTCCTCTTAGGGTCTCATAGTTAAATTTTTTAGTTTCAAATAAGTTTTCAAATAAAATATGAGCATTGGTTGTTTTCAAGGTTAGCGTTTCTCCCTCCATTCACTCATGGTCATCATCATCTCATGATTCCTGTCCACCATTATAATCTATAGTCTTAGGTCAATCAATATGTTTTCACCTAGGTCAGTGTCTAGGTGTTTTTCGTTTCGTCACCATAAATGTCCAAATTATGTCATAAGAAGGTGAAATAAGGGTCAATTAATAATTTAATAAAGGTTCAAGTGCTACCAAAATAGTAAGTGAACATTCCTTACTTCTCCTTCAAGTGAATTTCTTCAGCAAAGAGTGGATTCCCTCTTTTATGGTTTTCAAACTAGTTTTTGGATTGTTGAGATGTTTGGTAGCTTTCAGCTAAAAAACCCCTAGTTTTATCACATGCAAACCTTCATGCATCACCTATATGCCTTACCAAATCATTCCATATCATTCATACCTCTCATTATTTCCATTTTCACTCAAACCCTAATTCTCCCTGCGTTTTTGCAGAGATTTTGGGTTAGGACTGTGTTTTAGCCTTTTTCCCCTCTTTCCATTATCCATTTCAAGGAATTCCACTTGCACTATGTTCCTAAAACACTCCCCTATATCCCCTAATTTTTTCATATTTTTCCCTAACTCCTATCCCCTCCATTTCCCTCCCTAAAATTGCTACCCAATTTTCCTCTTTTTCCTAGATTCCACCCTTTCCTTCATTCCCATCAAGCTAGGGTTTCTATCATACAAACAAACACTATGGAAAATGAGAAGAAAAATTACATCTAAGGGGGTAAATTTTATAGGTTTTAGTCAACTCAGACCCATGGCATCATTTTCATAGTTTTGTGATCATTTTCTAGGGTTCACAGTGCACACAGGGACAATTTGGCTTTAAAATAAGTTTTTGAGGTAATGGAGATGAATTTTACAAAAGTGAAAGAGGTGTTTGTCAATCATATGCCAAATAACAAAACCCTCCTCTAGTGTATCCACAGGTGTTATGGTTTGAGATAAATTCTCAAACTATAGTTTCTCCAGGTCATTTTCTGCACTTTTTGATAGGTTGTCTTCAAATTAATTTTTCAGGGGTTTGCAGTGCTTAATGACTCCATTTTGTAGCAGGCATCCTAATATTTCCAACCATACCACTTGCTGCCCCAAAATCCTTTAGGAAGACCTAAAAATTCCCTCTCAAAGTGGTGTGACCCTTCTGCGACCCTTTCGTGAAATTTTCCAGAAAAAGAAAAAAAAATCATGTTTTAGACATATTTTTTCAGAAAACATTGTGAACAACTGGAGCCGAATTTTAGGAAACTAGAGGAGATTTTTGTTCCTAACATGCCAAAGAACAAAAATCTCTCTCAAGTTTTACAGCGGTATTATATAATGAGATATCCATCCACATCTTCAAAACCTATTTTTATGACTATGCAATTTCTTGGTTTAGTCACCTTTTTGCAGAGAAGATTGTGGGAAATCAGAGAAGCATATTAGGAAACTGGAGGAGGTTTTTGTCCCTAAAATGAAAAGAAAAAAACCTCTCTCATATTTTCAACAAAACTCATGGATAGAGAGATATTTCTCCTTCTTTGAGACCTATTTTTCCAGAAAACCCAGAAAGTTTTCATAAATCGGCACACAGAAAGGTCGTGCCCAAGTGCAACCCTT
This sequence comes from Pinus albicaulis, assembly GCA_034641835.2. Lineage (NCBI taxonomy): Eukaryota > Viridiplantae > Streptophyta > Pinopsida > Pinales > Pinaceae > Pinus > Pinus albicaulis. The sequence continues at coordinate 208,233,379 of CM076573.1, read as the reverse complement.
TTCCCCTGGGCATTTAAATGACCTTTTCTTTACATGGATGGGTAGATAATGAAGTGTACATGCTAAATATGAAGTGTTTTTTCCATGAAAACTTGTAAGTTTGATGAAAAACTCAGAAAACCTCACCTTTTTCATGTGTCTGCCACTAAATCTGGACTAGCGCGACCTTTCTAACTGAGGTTGCAAAAATCACGATTTGGATGCCTTCCCGTGGGTATTTTTTGGACTGTGATGGCTCATTGGAAAGTAGACACGTGCGGCTACTTAACCCATCTTTTAGAATGAAAAAAAACTCCTGAAAGTCAACAAAAATTAACTCTCAACTGGTGTGACCTTTTCGAGACCTTTCTGCTAAATTCCTGTTTTAATGCATTCTGGTGCGACCTTTTTGCTCTTGGTGTGACCCATTTGATCTAGAAACTTTTTCATGCACTGAATGATAGAAATTAGATGTATTGTAATGAATTTGGTTTATTTTAAGCTTCTTAGTTAGTTTTTTCCTCACTATATGAGGAAATTTTTAATTAATGAGGAGATAAGATCTCTTCAACTTTATCTAAAAGCTTGGAAACTGTTTCAACAATGCTAGTCTTTAGGTGAAGAATCATAAAAGGAATTTATGATGAGCCTTGAATAGTATTTTTGACCTGATGATTTTTCCTATGATGTATTTTCCTATATGAGGCCTTTTGTAATAATTTTCAAGGGTTGGATGTTGTGCAATTGAGTTTGGAACACTAGTGTATTTTGTGATTTTTGGCAGGAACTAATAGACAAAGTTTGTAGCTATTGTGGTGGGATTCATGTGGTATGTGTTTTAGCAATTTTTCTTCTTATGTTATCATATGTTTTAAAGTATTTCTCCTTCCATCTTCATTTCCATGTCTTATGTGATTGATTTCTAAGTTTGATAAGCAGAATTCATTGATTCAATGCTCTGTTTTGGAGAAACTTTCACATTTATGTTCACTTTATTTTGATATAAATGAATTCATGATTTCCATGCTCATTTTGAAGCCCTATCAATCTACCATATTCCTCATATACCTTTCAATTTCTAACGTGTGTGCCTACCTTGCCCCATTACATCTCTACAAATCTGATTTTCACAACCCTGACCTAGATTTTCCTATACGTAATTCACCTTCCAGCACAAAATCCAAATCAAACAAACCCTAGAGCCTACTGTACCAAGCCTAAAATATCCATTATACATTCAATTTGGTTGTGATCTCATTGAGAGATCCCTCTCAGCCTAGTAGGGCTAGATACTAGGTCAAAATGGTCGGTAGTTACCTTTGTTGGTCTCCTTCTCAGTCTTTGGAGATACGGTGGACTGCTAACATCTTGGTGTCGTTTCCGAGGAGCGAGGTGACAGATCTTCCCCGTGAAAGAATGAAAAAATCACATCTGATTGTTGATGTAAACAGTGATCGGACACACAAAGGCTGAAACAATTCACCTGGCGACTCCAAATTTGTTTCAAATTCAAATCTAAGACTCCACTAGAGGATGAACCTTCCCAAAAGAAACATGAAAAGACAACATGGGAAGATCCTTCATTCAACCTGGAATTTCATCCAAGAATTTTTTTCAAAGTATAATGTATTTTAGAAAAGATCTCATATCTGTATTTGATTTCTTAAACCTCTGAATATTGGGGATTCAAATTCTCCTTACGACTTTGATCTCAATCAAGGGCCTTCTTTTGAATCTTATGATGATCATATTTCGCTTGATAAGCCTCAAATGATCAAGAATAATATTACAGATCCTATACATACTCCTATACCTCGTAAAATTCCAGATAGATACAAGTCACTCATCTTACCTCCTATATTCCATGATTTCCCTGAAAACTATTATAAATATCTTCCCAGGTTTGACGAAGAATATGGTAACATTACTGCTGAAAAACACATTCAGGGTTTTGGAAATTTTCTTGATGTTTTTGAGGTTAATGAAGATGATGTTAGTATCAGGATATTTGTTCTATCTTTGCAAGGCAAAGACAAGGGATGGTTCAAAAACTTGCCAGTTACAAGAATTTCTTATTTCCATCAGTTTGTGAAATTCTTCCTTGATAAATGGGTGATCAAGAGGAATCCTTTTCTTATTTTAGAAGAATATAATCATTTGAAAAGACGGCCAAGAGAAACATTGCAACAATTTTCAGCTAGGTTTAATCAAGTATATGGCATTCAATCCCTGCTAACATAAAACTGCCTCCTGGTTCAGCTCTCTTACACTACTCTGATGCTTATTCAAAATATTAAAGTTGAAGGAAAAAGAAAGGAAAAAAATAAAAAAGGAATACCTGACATCTTCAGAAGTAAAGCTCAACATTTTGGTAAGTACCATGGAAGAAGTAATGCAAAAGATCACCATGAGAGATGAATTTTCTGTTCAAAAACACTATGTCCCACTTATTGCAGAAGAAGAGGTTGTTGGCCCTAAACATTTTCCTGATAATCCCAGTTACCATAGATCAAAAAATGATTTGTGTTTGTATTCAATTATGGAAAATCATGAAAATGGATTTGTAGATCAAATCGAGGAGAAGCAATCTGCTGATCTAATGTGTATGTTTGATGACATTAATTATATTGATGATTTACCCAAGTATGATCAGTATGATTATGATTATGTTGTCGAAATTGAGGCTAACTCTTCAAGGCAATCATCAACATGTTTTTGGGAGGGATAAATTCAATTACAACAGTATTCTCAAGTTCTCCATGATCCAATAGTTGATGTTTTGGATGATATCTGTAATCAAAGTCCTTCTCCATTAGTTGGTTATGAGCTTCAAAGCATAGATGATAAAACTTCGATCCGGAAACCAGCTTCATTTTCTTGTTCAGAAGGATTCTCATTACAAAGATCATACAAATATTTGCAGTCGTATCAAGAGAGTAATGAAGAAGATTCTTGTTTTTTTGTCGATCATTAGGAAAAATTAGTTATTCACGAGTTTCAGGATCCTTTTGTCAACTTGCTGCAGTGATCAAGGTGAGTGAGTTCTCTTGTATTTATGGATTGAAAGCACATGTTCAGTGGACACTTGGAAAGTGTGGAACATGAAGAGTTTATACAAGATCATGTAATTTCATCAGAAATGATCCACAACGGGTTACAAAATATTTCTCATATTTGCATTGATCCAGTAGGATATGATATAGACTATATTTGTGTCCAAAGTTCACATTGTTTGGTTGACTGTCAGTTTGAAGATAGAGTTGATAATGATTTATTTTGGCATACAATTTTAATGTCTTGTCCACCTGCAGTTTCATCACATTTATAACAAAGGTCTCAGGAAATCTTGCAGATTTATCATTATTGTTTTAAGTTGAAACTTCAGGAAAGCACAAACTTTGGGAAAATTTTAAAATCAAGGTACGAAAACTACCTAGAGCAGAGAATTAATGTATTTGATGGGGTGAAAATTAATACATATTCATATGAATATCCTTTTGCAACATTATTTAGGTCAGCTATTGGGCTCATGCTTTGAAATTTCATTAAGATTCAATTTGTTGACAAGTTTTCATGGGAGTTTCCTTTCAACAATTTTCCCTTCTTGCTCATAAGAAAGCACTTGTGGAGAATTCAACTAGCATAAAAAATTCTTACAGTTGAATTGTATGTTCCATTTCACTTGATCGGATGATCTATGGATCAGTTAGAGTAGGTGTGATGATTAAGATGAATTCTTAGCATTTGTTTTAAATAGCATCTTCCAGTAAAGTTTGCAGTTAGTCTATAGTTCAGTTTTGAGTCAGTAAGTTTATCATGTCAAGTTTTTAGTATTCAGTTTTGTTTTTAACTTTTTACTCCATGCCCAATGGTTAGGCTACTTGGTCTATGGTGTTCTTGACACCTCCAAGGAACTGCCATCCCTCGTTGGAGCCAATTTTAGTGTCATTATTTACATCCTGTCACCAATGATCAATGGGCTCTTATCATGTCCTGTTAGGGTCTCATAGTTAAATTTTATAGTTTAAAATAAAATTTTCAAATAAAATTTGATCATTGGTTGTTGTCTAGGTCAGAACTTCTCCCTCCATTCTCTCATGTTCATCATCATTTCATGAACCATGTCCACCATTATCATCTAGAGTCTTAGGTCAGTCACCATGTTTTCACCTAGGTCAGTGTCTAGGTGTCTTTCATTTTGCCACCATAAATTTCCAAATTGTATCATAAGAAGGAAAAATAAGGATCAATTAAACATTTCTTAAAGGTTCAAGTGCTTCCAAAACAATAATTGAACATTCCTTAATTCTCCTTCAAGTGAATTTCTTCAACAAAGAGTGGGTTCCCTCTTTTATGGTTTTCAAATTAGTTTTTAGATTGTTGAGATGTTTGGTTTCTTTCAGTTGAAAAACCCTTATTTTTATCACATAAAAACCTTCATACATCACCTATATTCCTTACCAAATCATTCCATATCATTCATAGCTCTCATTACTTCCATTTTCACTCAAACCCTAATTCTCGTTGCGTTTTTGCAGAGATCCTAGGTTAAGACTGTGTTTTAGCCTTTTTCCCCTCTTTCCATTATCCATTTCAACTAATTCCACTTGAAATATGTTCCTAAAACACTCCCCTATCTCCCCTAAGTTTTTCATATTTTTCCCTAACTCCTGTCCCATCCATTTCCCTCCCTAAACTTGTTGCCCCATTTTCCCCTATTTTCCTAGATTCCACCCTTTCCTTCATTCCCATCAAGCTAGGGTTTCTATCATACAAACAAACACCATGGAAAATGAGAATAAAAATTACAACAAAGGAGGTTAAGTTTCTAGGTTTAAACTCAGATCCATGGCATCATTTTCAAAGTTTTGTGATCATTTTCTAGGGTTCACAGTGTAAACAGAGACATTTTTGCTTCAAAATTAGTTTTTGGAGTAATGGAGATTAATTTTACAAAAGTGAAAGAGGTTTTTTTCACTCATATTCCAAAGAAAGAAAACCTACTTCAGTTTATGTATAGGTGTTATGGTTTGAGATAAATTCTCAAAATTCAGCTGCTCCATGTCATTTTCTGCACTTTTGGACAGACTGTCTTAAAATTATTTTTTCAGGGGTTTGGAGAAGGGGTTTGCAGTGCTTAATGACTCCATTTTGTAGCATACATCCTAATATTTATATTCATACCACTTGCATCCCAAAAATATTCTAGGAAGACCTCAAAATTCCCTCTCAAAGTGGTGTGACCCTTTCACAACCTTTTTCTCAAATTTTCCAGGAAAAAAAAATAAAATTCATGTTTTAGACATATTTTTTCAAAGAACGTTGTGAACAACTAGAGATGAATTTTGGGGAACTGGAGGAGGTTTTAGTTCATAACGTTCCAAATAATAAAATCCTCTCTTAGGTTTTACAAGGGTATTACATAATGAGAGATGCATCCACATCTTCACAGACTATTTTTCTGACTATGCAATTTCTTGGTTTAGTCACCTTTTTGCAGAGAAGATTGTGGGAAATCAGAGAAGCATATTAGGAAACTAGAGGATTTTTGTGTCCTGAACATGCCAAAAACAAAAACCTCTCTCATTTTTGCAAAAAAAATCATGGTTAGAGATATATTTCTCTATATTGAGACCTATTTTTCCATAAAACCCAGACATTTTTCAGAAATTGGCACACAGAAAGGTTGTGCCCAGGTGCGACCCTTTTTCCCTGGACATCCAAATGATCTCTTCTCTACATGTATGGGTAGATAATTATGTTTAAATGCTAAATATGAAGTAGTTTTTCCATGAAAATTTCTAAATTTGATGAAAAACTCTGAAAACCTCACCTTTTTCATGCTTCTACCACTAAATCTGGATTGACGCAACCTTTCTGAGTGAGGTTTGAAAAATTAGGTTTTGGAGGCCTTCCCATGGATATTTTTTTGAGTTTTATGGCACATTGGAGAATATACACATGTGGCCACTTGACACATATTTTAGAATGCAATTTGGACTCTTGAAAGTTAGTCAAAATCAGCTCTCAACTAGCGCAACCTTTTCGCGACCTTTCTGCTAAATTCCTATTTTGATGCATTCTGGTGCGACCTTTTTGCTCCTAGTGAGACGCATCTGATATAGAAACATTTTCATGCACTGAAATATATAAATTCTATGTCTTGCAATCAATTTATTTTATTTTAAGCTTCTTATTTAGTTTTTGCCTCACCATATGAGGAAATTTGTAATTAATGAGGAGATAAGCTCTCCTAAACTTTGTCTAAAATCTTGGAAATTGTTTCAACTATCATAGTCTTTAGGTGAGGACTCATCAAAGGAATTTATGATGAGCCTTGAATATGATTTTCGACCTGATGAGTTGTCCTATGATGTATTTTCCTATATGAGGCCTTTTGTAATCATTTTCAAGGGTTGGATGTTGTGCAATTGAATTTGGAACACTAGTGTATTTTGTGATTTTTGGCAGGAACTAATAGACAGAGTTTTTAACTATTGTGGTGGGATTCATGTGGTATGTGTTTTAGAATTGTTTCTTCTTATGTTATCATATGTTTGAAATTATTTTTCCTTCCATCTGCATTTCCATGTCTTATGTGATTGATTTCTTAGTTTGATAAGTAGAATTCATTGATTCAATGCTCTGTTTTGGAGAAACTTTCACATTTATGTTCACTTTATTCTGATATAAATGAATTCAAGATATCCATGCTCATTTTTAAGCCCTATAAATCTACCATATTCCTCAGAGATCTTTAAAGTGCTAAAGTGTGTGCCTACCTTGCCCAATTACATCTCTACAAATCTGATTTTCAGAGCCCTGACCTAGTTTTTCCTAGACCTAATTCACCATCCAGCACAAAATCCAAATCAAACAAAACTTAGAGGCTACTACACCTAGCCTAAAATCTCCATTAACCAGTCAATTTGGCTATGATATCATTGAGAGAGCCCTCTCAGCCTAGTAGGGCTAACTACTAGGTCAAATTGGTCGTTGGTTACCTTTGTTGGTCTCCTTCTCAGCCTGCGGAGATCCGGTGGAGTGCTAACAGCTCCTCTTGAAGTTTGTGATATATTATTAGGCCAAACTTACTTGTGGAAGTGGAATGATGTGTATGTTTCTAAGCATCGCATTTTTATTATTACTTTGGGAAATAATTTTCACATTATACCGAAGGTAACACCACCTAACACCATCTCTTTGATCACTGCGAAGCAATGCAGTAAGATCATTTCCCAGACCGAGAAATTTGTTTTCCTTTTGATTCGCCCTTAGGGAAATAAGAATATTGTGGCCACAGCCTCCAGACATGGATTCTTCGCAGGACAACAACAAATGGACAAGGTTGTGGAGGATTATAATGACATTTTCAACTCACCAGCAGGGGTACCTCTACATTATTAGGTCAAGCACTCCATCGATCTGACCTTGGGCGCGACGCTACCCAATGGACTGATATATCGATGCCATGCTCTGGAGAATGATGAAATCAAGAGGTATATTTGGGATTTGTTGCAGAAAGGGCATATTAGGCCAATTTCTTCACCCTGTGGGAGCTCAATCGTGTTGTACAGAAGAATGATGGGACTTGGAAACTTTGTATTAGCTACCGGACATTGAACAAAATCATTGTCCAGAATAGGTATCTAATACCATAGAATGATGACCTTTTGTACCAGCTCAAGGGTGGGGAATATTTTAGCAATATTGAATTGAAGTTTAGTTATCACCAGGAACAAATCGAACCCTCCTATGTGTGGAATACTTCCTTCAAATCCAAGGAAGGCATTTTCAAATGTTTGGTCATGCCTTTCGGTTTGACGAATTCCCTCGCAACCTTCATTAAGATAATGGATGAAATATTGTGACCCTTCACCAACTCATTTTTGATAGTATATCTGGATGACATTCTAATCTTCAACCAGATTTGGGAAGAGTAACTCCACCATATTCGACAGGTCCTCCAAACCTTGCGGAAACACAAGTTGTGTGCCAATTTGGAGAAATTCACTTTTGGTATGACCCAAGTTCAATATCTAAGGTACATAAATGATGAGTGGGGTGTGCATGTGGACCCAACCAAGATACAATTCCTTCATGATTGGCCAGCCCCAACCATTCTAACAGGGCTCTGCAACTTCTGGGTCTTGCTAACTTTAACCGCAGGTTCATGTTGGGGTTCTCTCATATCACTTGGCCTTTAAGACAAGTCACCAAGGCAGGAGCAAAAGAAAATTTATTTTGGTATGAATCTCAACATAATGCATTCATTGAGTTGAAGCATTTCTTCTTCCATACACCAGTGCTCACATTACCAGACCTGTAATAACCATTTTAGATAGAGATAGATGCCTCCGACTACACTATTGGTGCAATTCTTACTCAACAAGGTCATCCAGTGGAATATCATAGTAAAACACTTTCATACACAGTCTAAAAGTATCCCACCTATGACAAAGAGATGTATTCCATTATGCAGATTTGTTGAAAATTGAATCATTACATTCTGGAGAAGGAAATGGTCATCCGCAGAGACCACCAACCCCTGCAGTTCATACAGACACAAGCAAAGTTGCAAAATGATTGCCATCATAAATGGTCCACATAACTGCAACATTTCCATTTGAACATTAAGTACAATAAGGGTAGCACCAACAATGTTACGGATTGCCTCAGTCAACCGCCTATGATGACACTGAAAATTGTGCTCAATTTTTGTGGGCACCAGACTTCGAGGTGGCCACATCTTTACAAGAGCGATCTAGAATTCAACAACACATATCAAGCACTCTTGGAAGGCAAGAAAGTTCCAAATTTTCACCTCTAGGATCCATTGTTATGCCACCTAGGACACCTTTGTGTTCCTTCAAGCGAGTGTGCCAAGATGATTTGGGAAGTGCACTACAGTCAGGTCGTTGGAAATTTCAAGGTAGAGAAAATAGTGGCATTGGTGTAGAAGTACTTATGTTGTCTGAACCTTTGACAGGATGTTGGGTAGTAAATTAGATCCTGGACTTCCTGAATTATTTCCAAACCGACCATCAATAAGCAAGGCCTATATACTCTATTTCCTATTCCTAGTTGAACTTAGGAATCCATCTCCATGGATTACATGTCGGGCCTTCCTTCTACCAAGCATGGCAACAACTGCGTTTTTGTGGTCGTCGATAGATTCTCTAAGATGGTCATTATTGTTACACCAATTTTTGGTCATCTAACTTGTTACTATTAGATGGACTAAAGTACACCATGTAAGACCAATTTTACCATAGTAAAATTGTTTTCACTATGAAAAATTTAGTAATCCATAATTTATTAATTTGTTTCTGGTCTAAACAAGAAACCCCATGAGGAATAATTAAATAAATCCTTATTTGTTTGATTTTTCTCAAGGGATAATTAATAAAACTATTTCTTAATTAATATTCCTGGTCATATTTAACCCAAAACAGAAATCAATTAGATAAATTATTATTTATCTTATTATTCTCTAGGAATAATTATTTAAATCATTATTTAATAATATTCCTTGTTAAATTTGACTAAAATAAATAATTCAATAAATCATTATTTATTTAATTATTACTTAACCACATTCTTAAATTAATAAATAAATGGATTTGACCAAATTCAAATTCTTTTTTCCTCCAAAAAAAATAATAAAATATTCCATAAAAGTTGGATGTAGATTTGGTTAATAATATTTTTATTATGCACCAATATCTAGACTAACTCAATATTTTGTTATAAATAGAATGGTTTTTCCATTCATTCACTACCTTTTGTTGCCTAGAGATCACTCTTGATCTATACTTTTGGTCTAACTTTGATCCTCCCATCATTGTCATATTTTTCTACTTTTTCCTTGTGAGCTCCCTTTGAGTTCCATTTTTGTCTGGGTTTTCTGCACCATCAAGAGAGAGAGATCTTAGATCTAAAGCACTAAGGACATACAAGAATCCATCCCATTGAGGGGGACTGGTAACATCTTTCTATGTTCCCTTCCCAGGTGTCATAATACAAAAAATTCTTTAAAAATTCTTATCGTGTTCAATGGATGCATGAGTAACTCTTGCTTATTATTTGTTGTTTAATGTCTTTAACTACATAGATCAGGATTTCTGTAGCATTTATTCTTATCACTAATTGAAAATCTAAGGAATTTGATAGCCATCTATTATGTTAGGGTTGTTTGTTATGCACATCTAAAGTGAGCTTTTTTCGTACGCTTGCGATTAGAATTCACACTAAAACTGGCAACTACACAAGGGTATTTACTTATGACCATTGTCATTTCTTCAGATCCTTGCATGACCAGCAGCTTCAACCCCTAGTGTTTTTCTTCAACTTCTTATTTTTCATTTTTTAATGGTGTTTTTAACCTTTAAAACCCTAAAAAATTAAAAATTATTACTTCCGTGTGTTTCTGGGCCTATTGCGCAGGTCACAGGTATCAGCTGCAGCAGAGACGGAAAATTTTTCTGAAACCTGCTCCCGAGACAGCCGGAAGTGTTGGTCGTACTTTTTGGGCCAAAACCTGTGGCCTCAACCTTTAGGACGCAGAAAATAACCTCAAACTTGCGACCTGTATTTTTTGCGGAAATTTTTATGTGATTTTTTTTTGTTTGTTTGGGCTAATGTTCAGGGTTTTCTGACCTCCCTCTCCACTCGTCTTGGACCTTTACTTTCTTATTTTTACTCATCGAAGTAGGAACCAAGCCCCTCAGGGCTTCAGTACGCTTCCACCTTTTTAGGAGGAGTTTAGCTGAAATAGGTCTTCTGGGATTTCGGTGTGTCAGCGATTTTTTAGATCTGAACCTGTACTTTCAGAGCCATTTCAGATTGATTATTCATCCATCCAAAACACATTTTTTCATTTTTATTTTGTCCTCCTTTAGGGTCCCCTCTGTTTCCCTTCAGGTCGTAGCCTTTCGCCACCTTGTTTGCAGCATTTTTCCCTCTGAATTTTTTCTATTTTCCACACCTATTTACAGTAGATCTGACCTTTAGATCCATGTCCCTCCCGAATTTTAGATCCATTGGCCATTTTGTGTGTTTTGACTAGATTTCGCCCACCCATAGACCAGTTGTTGGGAAGCCCTCCTCCTTGGGTTTAAATCGATGCATCCTTAGCTGTTTATTTTCTGTCATTTTCAGTTTCCTTTATTGTCATTCAATTAGATAAATCATTATTGATCTTATTATTTTCTAGGAATAATTATTTAAATCATTATTTAATAATATTCCTTGTTAAATTTGACTAAATCATTTATAAATAATTGAATAAATCATTATTTATTTAATTATTACTTAACCACATTCTTAAAATAATAAATAAAGGGATTTGACCAAATTCAAATTCCTTTTCCCTCCAACAAAAATAATAAAATATTACATAAAATTTGGATCTAGATTTGGTTAATAATATTTTAATTATGCACCAATACCTAGACTAGCTCAATATTTTGTTATAAATAGAAGGGCTTTTCCATTTATTCACTACCTTTTGTTGACTAGATATCACTCTTGATTTATACTTTTGGTATGACTTTGATCCTCCCATCATTGTCATATTTTTCTACTTTTTTCTTGTGATCTCCCTTTGAGTTCCATTTTTGTCTGGGTTTTATGCACCATCAAGAGAGAGAGATCTTAGATCTAAAGCACTGAGGACATACAAGAACCCATCCCATTGAGGGAGACTGGTAACATCTTTCTATGTTCCCTTACCAGGTGTCATAATACAAAAAATTCTTTAAAAATTATTGTCTTGTTCATTGGATGCATGGAGAAACTCTCGCTTATTATTTGATGTTTAATGCCTTTAACTGCATAGATCTGGATTTTTGTAGCATTTATTTTTATCACTAACTGTAGATTTAAGTAAATTACAGCCAACTTTGATGTTAGGGTTGTTTGTTATGCAAAACTAAAGTGAGCTTTTGTCGTATGCTTGCGATTAGAATTCACACTAACAATTATGACGACCTATAAGAAGAGTATCACAGCAAAATCCACTACAAAGATATTATTTGAAGGAGTGTGGGTACACTTTGGGATCCCATAATCCATTATTTTAGATCAGGACAACAAGTTCCTATGAACATTTTGGTCAAGTCTCTGGTCGATGTTGGATACAAATCTCACTAAGTCCACATCTTTCCACCCCCAAATTGATGGCCAAATAGAGGTCGTCAACAAGATGATCATACACATTATGCGCATGTACAAATCGAAGCATCCATGCACATGGGATGAAATCCTCCCCTATGTCCAGCACAGCTACAACAGAGCTTTCCATAGCTCAACTAGCCACAACCTCTTTTAGGTGGAGTTTGGATTCCAGCCACTATGTCTCATTGATGTGGCCATACCATTTGCAGCTACTAAGGAAGATTCGGGTCATGTCCATTCCGAAGATGATAGGGTAAAAAAATTCATTGAGCACATTCAACACATCAACCAGTAGGTCCATGACATATTGGACAGAGTCAATGCTAAGTATAAGCAACGACATGATCAGCATTGGGTGCCAAGTTCTAGGTGGGCAACAAATTTTTGCTACATTTACGGAAGGAGCACCTCGATGGGCCCCACTGCAAGCTGATATGGGGTGTACATCATTACTAAGTTGTAGGGTAAAATTCCTTTGAGATCAACATTCCATCATTCCTTGTCCTGCAAACAGTGTTTAATATTGACCACCTTCGACCATACTTTCCACCATTACTACACACATTAGACATTGCAGAACATCTCACACCAACAAAGCTAAACCGAGACCACCTAGAACAAGCCATAACTAATTGGATCATAGACACACATATCAATAACACTCGCCAACATAATGTCCAATTGTATCGGGTTGTCAAAGTTGGCCAACTCCTGCAGCAAGGCAAGTGGCTCACTAGTGACCAAGTTTAGAAAAAATTTCCCCATCTCATGGAGACACTCAACGCAATGGGGACCATTGCTTCCTAAGGGGGGGGGTTGATCCAGGTGGATATTGGTGGCCACCCTCCTATTCCACTTGGACCTCCACCATTGTTTATTTTATTTTTTCTCAGTTTCCTTAATTATAGCACATTTCACTATTTTTGGCAAATTTTTGGGTCCTCAACTTCCAGAGTTATTCTGAGGCCCTAAACGACGTTTTTTTGGAAAACGAGAAAACATTAGTCTTTGACAAATGTTTTCAATCTAAATTTGTATTCCTTGAATAGATATTTCTAACAAGGTATTTTTCACGTCAAATGGAGATCGAATGCCAAAGTTACGACCCCTAGAAGTTGATGTACAAATTTACACCAACTGGGCCCACAATTTAGGTGATTCATCTCTCAGGGTTAGTTTTTTGGATGTTTACGGTTTTCCGTTGTTTATCAATAATAAATAGGCCTTTGAACCTCATTGAAACATAGTTTAGAGGTATGTAATCACCACATTTCTTCTTATAGATAAGCAACCATCGCCCGAGCTAGTTTATTTCCGTTCTGTATGTAAGCATATTTCAGTGCTTTGATACAAAGTTTTATTTCTGTTGTATCTCTATTATTATGTTTATATTTGTATTCTATTGCGCTCCTATGTAATTCCATATCAGTAGTATCAAAGGGGTATGATTTTTCTTTGTTTTTCTTTGCATGTCCCCAACAAGGTCAACAATATAAGGAGTTAGGGCTCGAACTGGTTGAGCCTTTGCAATATCAGCCTCATAAACTCTGATGGCCTCCCATGGTGGAAGAAAATAGAGACAGGAGAGCGGGAGATATTTTCAAAATATTGCTCGCTCGAGGAGGCCTTCGAGAAATAGATGAATGTGATGATGGACAAATTTTCCAAGATCCTTCGATGGCTAACCAGAGGCAATGCATCTTCCTCCAGCAACCCCTCTACAGGAACCACTCCTTTTAAGGTACAAGTTAATTTTGACATTATCATATTTGAAGCCCAGATAGATTCAAACATCATAGATAGATGCTTAAATCTATTGGAAGGATATTTTTTGGTTCATGACTTTTCTAATTGAGAAACAAATACTTTTTCATTTCTCAAATTCCTCCCCCCCCCATGTCAAGGACTAGTGGGAAACCTAATGTGACCAAAAGGACGAGGGGGAATCCTCACTATTTTTAGACACAAACCACTTGGAATTATTTATGAGACTTCATCAACAATATTACCCTATTGGGAGCTATGAAGATAAATACATAAAGTGGAACACACTGCGGAAAGGAAGGGACCGAGATGTGTCAGAGTTCACAAATGGCTTTCATTCCTTTCGCGCGATTCTGGGTATAAATTATTATGAGCGGTATTTGGTACTCAAGTATCATGGTTGTTTACATAAGTACATCGAGGATGAAATGGATTTCCTGTACATATCCTCACTTGGTGTCGCCTATTGATATGATTTCTGGATTGAGCAAAACTTTAAATAGAAGAAGCGAGACTTTGGATCTACAAACCTGAAGCAAGGGAATGGCGCCCCCTAACCACATAAAAAGGGACAAAGCCTAGGTGGGGTGACCCAGGACAACCTAGTGAAGCCGAAAGTAAATAAAAACACCACTAAGACCCAGAAGGACAGGAGAAAGTGGTGTGAGTTCCATAAGAGCCCCACTCACAACACGAGTGAGTGTCGAGCCAAGCAGTCACTGGTGGTCGAGTTGAAGGCTTCCAAATCATATGCGTGTTCCAACTCTGAGTTAGAACCCGAAAATGGGAATGAAAAAGGGAAGCATATTATTGATGTGGAGCCTAGTGCTACCATTGCCACCACCAAGATCCATAAGGATGAACTCGAAGATCTAGAGGAGGGGGAGCATCTCTTCCACTCATATATGTGGGTGAAGGGTTCTCTGATGCAGTTCATTAATGACAGCAGGAGCCAAAAGAACCTCATTTCAGTAGAGTTCATGAAGCGGTTGGGCCTACCGACCACAACACACCCGCAACCCTACAACATCGGGTAGCTTCACTAAGGACGATATCTTTGTGTCAGCCAGCAGTGTCGCCTCCCCTACAACATCAAGCCTTTCATGGATAAGGTATTGTGTGATATTTCTCCTATTGAATTTTGTGATGTATTATTAGGCCAACCATACTTATGGAAGCGGCATGTTGTCTATAAGTCGAGGCCTCGCACTATTATTATTAATTTAGGTAATAAGTTGTATAGGATGCCAAGGGTATCACTACCTACTGTAAATTTTTTTTATCACTACGAAGCAATGCAATAAGATCATTTCTGAGACCGAGAAATTTTTTTTCCTTATGATTCACCCTCGGGGAAAGAATAATATTATGGCCATGGATTCCATACATGGCTCCTCCACATGACAACAGCATGTGGACAAGGTCATGGAGGACTACAGGGACATATTCACCTCACCTGCAGGGGTACCTCTACACTGTTAGGTCAAGCACTCCATCGATCTAACCCCGGGCACGGTGCTACCCAATGGACCGATTTATCGACGTTCTGTTCTCGAGAACGGTGAAATAAAGAGGTAGATTCAGGAGTTGTTGCAGAAAGGGCACATTAGGCCAATTTCATCACCCTGTGAGAGCCTGATCGTGTTGGTACAGAAGAAGGACGGGACCTGGAGACTTTTTATTGACTATCAGGTGATGAACAAGATCACTGTCTGGAATAGGTATCCAATCCCACAGATTGATGACCTTATGGACCAGCTCAAGGGAGGGGAATATTTCAGCAAGATTGGCTTGAAGTCTGGTTATTATCAGGAACCAATCAAACCATCTAATGAGTAGAATACTTCCTTCAAATCCAAGGAGGGCCTTTTTGAATGGTTGGTCATGCCTTTCGGGTTAACGAATGCCCCCACAACCTTTGTGAAGTTAATGGATGACATATTGAGACCCTTCATCAACTCATTCATGGTGGTGTATCTGGATGACATTTTGATATTTAGCCAAAGTTGGGAATAACACCTCCACCATATTCGACAAGTCCTCCAAACCTTGCGACAACACAAGTTGTGTGCCAATTTGGATAAATTCACTTTTAGTATGACCCAGGTTCAATATGTGGGGTACATCATTGATGAGCAGGGTGTGCATGTGGAATTAGCAAAGATAAAATTCATTCGGTATTGTCTAGCCCCAACCACTCTAACAGAGCTCTGTATCTTTTTTAGTCTTTCCAACTTCTACTGTAGGTTCGTGTTGAGGTTCTCTCATATCACTTGGATTTTAATTAAATTCACCAAGGGACGAATGAAAGCAAAGTTATTTTGATCTGAATCCCAACATAAGGCTTTTGCTGAGTTGAAGCATTGCCTCTTCCCTGCACCATTTCTCACATTACTAGACCTGCAATAAGAATTTGAGATAGATACATATGCCTCCGAATATGCGATTGGTGCAGTTCTTACTCAGTAGGGGCCTTCAGTGGCATATCACAGTGAAACTCTTTCATACACAATATAAAAGTATCCAACCTATGAAAAAGAGATGTATTCCATTGTGAAGGCCTTCTGATAGTGGAAGCATTACATTTTGGGGAAGGAAGTGATCATCCACATAGACCCCTGACCCTTGCAATTCATACAAACACAAGGGAAGTTGCACATTGATCGCCATGAAAAATGGTCCACATACCTGCAACAGTTCCATTTGAAAATTTAGTACAATAAGAGAAGCACCAAAAATGTTGCAGACTTCCTCAGTCAACCGCCTATCATGGCACTAAAAACTGTGCTTGAATCTTGTGGGAATGAGACTTCGTGGTGGCCGCATATTTACAGGAGTGATCGATAATTCAGCAACACATATTAGATGTTCCTGGAATGAAAAAAAAAATCCAAATTTTCACCTCCATGATCCAATTTTATACCATGTGGGACACCTCTATGTTCCTTTAAGCAAGCGTGCCAAGATTATTTTTGAATCGCACAACAATCGGTTCGTTGGACATTTTGGGGTAGAGAAAATAGTGGCAGTGTTGAAGACGTATTTCAATTGGCTAAACCTTCGATAGGATGTTGAGAAGTACATCAAATCCTGCACTTCCCGCGTCATTTATAATTTGACCATCAAAAAGCAAGGCCTATATACTATGCTTCCTATTCCTAGTGTACCTTGGAAATCCATCTCCATGGATTACATGTCAAGCCTTCCTTCTACCAAGCATGGCAACGACTGCGTTTTTGTGGTCGTTGGTAGATTCTCTAAGATTGCCATTTTGGTGCCCTGCAAGAAGAGTATCATAGCAGAAGCCACAGATAAGATCTTCTTTGAACGAGTGTGGATACACTTTGGGATCCCACAACCCATTATCTCAAATCAAGACAGCAGGTTCCTAAGTACGTTTTGGTTAAGACTCTGGTCGATTTTGGATACCGAGCTCACTAATTCCACGACATTATATCCCAAAACTAATGCCTAAACAGAGGTCATCAACAAGATGATCATACACATTATGCGCATGTACAACTCGAATCATCCACGCACATGGGAGGAAAGCCTCTCCTATGTCCAACACAACTACAATAGATCTCTCCATAGATCAACTGGCCATAGCCTATTTTAGGTGGGGTTGGGATTCCAGCCACTATGTCCCATTTATGTGGCCAAACCATTTGCAGTTACTTAGGAATATTCGTCTCGTGTCTAGTCCAAAGATTATAGGGCGAACAACTTCATTGAACACATTCAGCACATTATTTAGTAGGTCCATGACATATTGGACATAGCCAATGCTAAGTATAAGTAGTGGCATGATCAACATCGGGTGCCACACAAGTTCCAGGTGGGCGACAAAGTTTTCCTACATTTACAGAAGGAGCACCTCGTTGGGCCCCATCGCAAACTTTTCCCACTCTGATATGGGACGTACATCATCACTAAGTTTGTATGGGACAATGCCTTTGAGATCATCATTCCTTTGCCTACACCTAGTGTTCAATGTGCACCTCCTTCGACCATACTTTCCACCATTACTGGACACATCATACATTGCAGAACAACTCACACCAACAGAGCTAAACCCAGATTGCCTAAAAAAACCACAACTGATCAAATCATGGACACGTAGATCAAGAACACTCACTAGCAGAATATCCAACTGTATTGGATTGTCAAAGCTGGCCAACTCCTGCACCAAGCAAAGTGGCTCACTAGGGACTAATTTCAGTAGGAGTTTCCCCATCTCATGGAGGCACTCAACGCAATGGGGACCATTGCTTCCTAAGAGAGGAGAACTTATCCAGGTGGATACTGGTGGTCACCCACCTATTCCATTTAGACCCCCACCATTGTTTCGTTCAATTTTTTTATGTTTCCTTAATTGTAGCACAGTTTACTATTTTTGGCATTTTTTTGGGTCATGAAATTCTGGAGCCGTTTTGAGGCTCTAAACGACGTTTTTTTGGAAAATGGGAAAATAAGAGTTTTAGATTGATGTTTGCAGTCAAAATTTGTATTCCTTGGATATATATTTCTAACTAGGTATTGTGTATGTCAAACGGAGATCATATGCCAAACTTATGACCCTGTGAATTTGATGTACCAATTTACCCCAACGGGGCCTACAGTTTTGGCGATTCATCTCCTAGGGTTAGGTTTTTGGATGTTTAGGGTTTTCCATTATTTCTCAACAATAAATAGGCATTTGAGCCTCGTTATAACACATTTCATAGGCATGTAGCCACTACATCTCTTCTCAAAGATAAGCTGCCATCACCCGAGCTAGTTTACTTAAATTTTGTATGTAAGCATATTCTGGTTCTTTGATATTAATGAAATGAAATTTTATTTATGTTTCATATTTGTGTTATGTTTATATATGTATTCTATAGATTTCTTGCATAATTTTGGATCAATGGTATCATAGGGATCTTCTCTTTCTCTATTTTTCATTGCATGTCGCCAACAAGGTTAGGGTATAAGGAGTTAGGGCTCGAACTAGTTGAACCTTTGCAAGATTAGCCTCGCAAACCCCAACGACCTCCCATGGCAGAAGAAAAGAAATATGAGGAAGCACGAGTTCCATTCAAAAAAATTCTCGAGGAGGCCCTTGATAAACATAGGAACGCGATGATGGATAAATTTTCCAAGATCCTTCGACGGCTACCCACACACGATGCATCTTCCTCCACCAGCCACTCTAGAGCCAACACTCCTTTTAAGGTACAATTTAATTTTGACATTCCTATATTTGAAGGCCAGATAGATGCAGACATTGTAGATAGATGGTTAAATTTGTTGGAAGGATATTTTTCATTTGATGACTTTTCAAATTGGGAAAATATTACTTTTTCACTCCTTAAAGTCACACCCATGTCAAGGACTGGTGGGAAACCTACTGTGATCAAAAGGACAAGGGGGAAATCTCACTATTTTCAGTCGCACCCACTTGGAATTATTTATGAGATGCCATCAAGGAAAAATATTACCCTATCGGGAGTTATGAAGATATATATATAAAGTGGACCATGTTGCGGCAAGGAAGGGACCAAGATGTTTCGGAGTTCACAAATGGTTTTCATGTCCTTCACACAAAGTTGCGTATCAAGTCCTAAGAAAATAAAAACACTATAAAGACAAAGAAGGACACGTGAAAGTGGTTTTATTTCCATAAGAACCTCACTCACAACACGAGTGAGTGTGAAACCAAGAAGTCACTTGTGGTTGAACTGAGGGATTCTGAATCAGATGTATGTTCTGACTCTGAGTCAGAACCCAACAAGGGGAATTTCAAAGGGAATTGGATTATTTATGTGGATCCCAGTGCCACCATTACCACCACCAAGATCCAAAAGGATGAGCCTGAATTTCTAGAGGATGGGGAGCGTCTCTTCCACTCACATATGTGGGTGAACGGTTCTCCCCTGCAGTTCATTCTTGACAGCGGGAGCCAAAAGAACCTCGTTTCAGAAGAGGTAATGAAGTATTTGGGCCTACCAACCACAGCACACCCACAACCCTAAACCATGAATTCGCTTCACCAAGGATGAGATCTCTGCATCAACTAATAGTGTCGCCTCCCCTACAACATCAACCCCTTCACGGATGAGGTACTTTGTGATGTTTCTCCTCTTGAAGTTTGTTATGTATTATTAGGAAAACCATACTTGTGGAATAAACATGTTGTGTATGAGTCTATGCCTCACACTGTTATTATTACTTTTGGAAATAAGTTGTAGAGGATATCGGAGGTAGCACCACCTACGACCATCTCTTTGATCATTATGAAGCAATGCAGTAAGATCATTTCTCAGACCGGGAATTTTTTTTCCTTATGATTCGCCCTCAAGGAAATAAGAATATTGTGGCCATGGCCTCCATACAGGGCTCCTCCACATGACAACAACATATGGACAAGGTTGTGGAGGAGTATAGGGACATATTCACCTCACCTGCAGGAGTACCTCTACACTCTCAGGTCAAGCAATCCATCAAGCGTGTTGCTACCAAATGGAATGATCTATCGACACCTTATTCTATAGAACGATGAAATAAAGATGCAGATTCAGGAGTTGTTGTAGAAAAGGAACATCAAGCCAAGTTCATCACCGTGTGGGAGCCCAATCATGTTGGTACAGAAGAATGACGGGAAGTGGAAACTTTATATTGACTATCAGGTGATGAACAAGATAATTGTCTGAAATAGATATCCAATCCCACATATTGATGAACTTCTAGACAAGCTCCAGGGGGGGGGGAATATTTTAGCAAGATTGAATTGAAGTCTGGTTATCAACAGGTACCAATCGAATTGTTTGATGTCTGGAAGACTGCCTTCAAATCCAAGGAGGACCTTTTTGAATGGTTTTTCTTGCCTTTCAAGTTGACGAATGCCCCCGCAGCCTTCACGAAGCTCATGGATGACATCTTGTGACCCTGCACCAACTCATTCTTGGTGGTGTACTTGGATGATATTCTGATATTCAAGTAGTGTTGGGAAGAGCACCTCCACCATATTCGACAAGCCGTCCAAACCTTGTGGAAACACAAGTTTTATGCCAATTTGGAGAAATGCACTTTTGGTATGACCCAATTTCAATATCTGGGGTACATCATTAATGATTGGGGTGTGCATGTGGACCCGACCAAGATACAATTCATTCAATATTGGCCAGCCCCAACCACTCTAACAGAGCTCCGCAGCTTTCCGGGACTTGCCAACTTCTACCGCAGGTTCATGTTGGGGTTCTCTCATATCACTTGGCCTTTAATTCAAGTCACCAAGGGAGGAGCGAAAGAAAAGTTATTTTGGTCCGAATCCCAACAAAAGGTGTTCGTCGATTTGAAGCATTGCATGTTCTTTGCACCAATTCTCACATTACCATACCTGTAGCAACAATTTGAGATAGATACAGATGCCTATGACTATGTTATTGGTGCAGTTCTTACTCAACAAGGGAATTTTGTGGCATATCACAGTGAAACACTTTCATAAACAGTCTGAAAGTATCCCACCTATGAAAAAGAGTTGTATTCCATTATGTAGGTCTGTTGACAATGGAAGCATTACATTCTGGTGAAGGAAATAGTCATCCATATGGAAAACTGACCCTTGTAGTTCATATAGACACAAGGGAAGTTGCAGAACAATCACCATCACAAATGGTCCACATATATGCAATAGTTCCATTTGAACATTAAGTACAAGAAGTTCAGCACCAACAATGTTTTAGACTACCTCAGCCGACCGCCTATCATGTCACTGACCACTGTGCTCGACTGCGGTTCGAATCTTGTGGGCACGAGACTTCAAGGTGGCCCCATATTTACAAGAGTGATCCAGAATTCAACAACACATATCAGACGCTCCTAGAAGGAAAGAAAGTTCCAAATTTTCACCTCTAGGATGCATTGTTATGCCACCTAGGACACCTTTGTGTTCCTTAAAGAGAGCATGCCAAGATGATTTGGGTTGCACACTATAGTCGGGTCATTGGACATTTTGGGGTAGAGAAAATAGTGGCAGTGTTGCAGAAGTATTTCTATTGGCTGAAATTTTGACAAAATTTTGGGAAGTACATCAAATCCTACACTATCTGCGCCATTGCCAAATCGACCATCAAGAAGCAAGGTCTATATACTTTTATGCCTATTATAGTAGACTTTGGGAATCCATCTCCATGGATTACATGTCGAGCCTTCTTTGTACGAAGTATGACAACGACTGTGTTTTTGTGGTCGTCAATAGATTCTCTATGATGGTCATTCTGGAGGCCTACAAGAAGAGTATCACAGCAGAAGCCACTACTAAGCTCTTCTTTGAACGAGTGTGGGTACACTTTGGGATCCCGCAGTCCATAATCTCAAATCGGGACATCAGGTTCCTAATTACATTTTGGTAAAGTCTTTGGTCAATTTTGGATAACAAGCTCACTAAGTCCATGGATTTCCACCCCTAAACTAATGGCCAAACATAGGTCATCAACATGATGATCATACACATTCTGTGCATGTACAACTCAAAGCATCCACGCACATGGGATGAAAGCCTCCCCTATGTCTAGCACAGTCGAGCCTTCTTTGTACGAAGTATGACAACGACTGTGTTTTTGTGGTCGTCAATAGATTCTCTATGATGGTCATTCTGGAGGCCTACAAGAAGAGTATCACAGCAGAAGCCACTACTAAGCTCTTCTTTGAACGAGTGTGGGTACACTTTGGGATCCCGCAGTCCATAATCTCAAATCGGGACATCAGGTTCCTAATTACATTTTGGTAAAGTCTTTGGTCAATTTTGGATAACAAGCTCACTAAGTCCATGGATTTCCACCCCTAAACTAATGGCCAAACATAGGTCATCAACATGATGATCATACACATTCTGTGCATGTACAACTCAAAGCATCCACGCACATGGGATGAAAGCCTCCCCTATGTCTAGCACAACGACAACAGAGCTCTCCATGGCTCAACTGGCCACAACCCTTTTCAGGTGGGGTTTGGATTCCAGCCTCTATGTCCCATTCATGTGGCCATACCATTTGCATCTACTCACGAATATTCGGCTCATGTCCAGTCTGAAGTTGACAGGGCAAACCACTTCATTGAGAAGATTCAGCACATCCACCAGTAGGTCCATGAAATATTGGATAGAGTCAATGCTAAGTACAAGCAGCGACATGATCAACATTGGGTGCCACCCCAATTCTAGGTGGGCGACAAATTTTGGCTACATTTACAGAAGGAACGCCTCACTGGGCCCCCACCATAATATTTTCCCACTTTGATATGGGTCTTACACCATCACTAAGGCTATAGGGGAAATTTCCTTCAAGCTCAACATTCCATCATTCCTTGGCCTTCACCCAGTGTTCAATGTGGACTGCCTTCGACCATACTTTCCACTATTATTGGACACATCATACATTGCAGAACATATCACACCAACAGAGCTAAATCCAGACTGCCTGGAACAGGCCACAACTAATCGGATCATGGACACATAGATCAATAACACTCGCTAGAAGAAGATCCAAATATATTGGGTTGTCAAAGCTGTCCAACTCAAGCACCAAGGCAAGTGGATCGCCAGGAACCAAGTTCAGCAGAAGTTTCCCCATCTCATGGAGGCACTCAACGCAACAGGGACCATTGCTTCCTAACGGGGAGGACTGATCCAGGTGGATATTGGTAGCCACCTGCCTATTCCACTTGGACCCTCACCATTGTTTCTTTCAATTTTTTTCTTTTTCCTTAATTGTAGCATATTTTACTATTTTTGGAATTTTTTCGGTTCCTGAACTTCCGAAGCTGTTTTGAGACCCTAAATGACATTTTTTGGAAAACAGGGAATCAGAAAGTAATGATTGATGTTTGCAGTCAAAATTTTTAGTCCTCAGATATATATTTATAACGAGGTATTGTGCACGTCAAACATAGGTCGTATTCCAAAGTTACAACCCCGAGAAGTTGATGTACCAATTTACCCCAACGGGGACCACAGTTTTGGCTATTCATCTCCTAGGGTTAGGTTTTTGGATGTTTATGGTTTTCCATTGTTTCTCAATAATAAATAGGCCTTTGAGCCTCATTGTAACACATTTTAGAGGCATGTAACCGCCACATCTCTTCTCAGAGATAAGCTACCATCACCCAAGCTAGTTTATTTCCATTATGTATGTATGCATATTACAATTCTTTGATATTAATGAAATGAAGTTTTATTTCTGTTGCATATCTTTGTTTATGTTTAAATCCATATTTTATTGCGTTCCTGCATAATTCCATATCACCAGGAGTCCTTAGGTATGAACCCCTCCTCTTTAAAAAAACCTCGTTTAAATAGCAAAACAATACCTAAATTGCATGTTGATTTTCGGATTTCTAGTGTTGTTGGAATGTTCCTCAAAATCTCTTGGTTGCCAAGTGTTCACAAGATAGTTTTTTCCTGCCAATTTTAGTGCAAAAAAACAAGAGTTTCCTGCCACCTACTTGAGTTTGGAGCTGACCAAGTAACTAGTTAATCAACACCTAATTTGATGCTTAATATTTTTTTGAAGAGTGCCCTTTGACTGCCTTCAAAACTGGATTGAATCATGAAAATCCTACAACTCCTAATCATATTAGGGTAATTTTGAGGTCTAAAATGGGCCTCCTAAGGAAATTATAAAATAATTGTGGAAATAATAAAATAAGATTAGATTACATCATCAAATTTTAGAAGGAAAAAAGGAAAAATTACTTTTTCAACTTATCTCCATATGGGCTTACTCAAATTTTGAATGGGAATACTTGTTAGATGCAGAATTTGATTCTTCATCGAAGGAGTACCCATGTTGAATACTTTCAATGGACCCTAGTACACGAAAAATGAGAAATACATGAAAAATGTGATTGCAATCACGATTTTTCATGTATTTCTCATGTTTCATGTAGTAGGGTCCATCGAAAGTATGCAACATGGATATTCTTTGGATGAGGAATTAAATTTTGCATCAAACGAGTAATCCCACTCAAAATTTGACTAAAACCTTAGGGAGATAAGTTGAAAAAGTAGTTTTATTATTTTATTATTTTTTAATATTTTTACTTTTTTACCCTAAAAATGGTGAATCATCCTCCATGGTTGACATCATCATCTTGAATCCCATTGGTTATTATAAAGTTTATTTTGGTTGTACATTTTATTGAGAATTCGGTAGGGTGTAGTTTAATTCAATTCTCTACTTGATAATTACTTGTGAACTTATTACTCTTACTTAGATCTTCTCTTTATTATCTTATTATGTCTTTCATCAATTTAATTGTAAAAACACAAAAGACACAAGTTTTAGGCCCTTCAAGACAGGGCCAAAAACTCTCCAGCTTGGAGAGGAAAATCCACAAGTAATTCTTTATATATAATTTCAATTGACAAATACCCTGACCATAAAACAGACCCTTGACAATAGTATGCCACCAAGACCTTGTCAATATTCATTGTTGCTTCTTCTAGGCTTCTCTGGTTGATCATTTCTTTCTGCACCATATTGCACCATGTTGCACCACACTTATTTTCATGTACTAGAGAATTCACTATCTTGTTGCTTAAGACAGATTTCGGTCTCCTATATCTTGACTTACTCTTCTACTATTTAGGTTCCACCTTGTTCTTTCCTTGGCTCCTTATTTCCTGATTAGATACCCAAACAGTGATATGTATTCTTTTGTAGTACTAACTCAGAACAATCTCAGCCTTCCATGAATGTATGTGGGGTATTGTAACCCGAGACAGAACCTTATATTATCCCTCCTTCGCATCCTTTTAAATCCTCCTTCCTTCATTGTTTGATCTCTTCTTTTACACATTGTTCTTTGCATCCTATTTGCAGACTTGTCCGAGAGGATTAGACCTAAGACAGAGATGCAAGGGGGTCTCTCTTTCTTCACTGGATAGGCTTCTTCCTTCGTTGTCCTACCTTCCTTCTTCGCAGACCTTATCCTGGAATTCTATTGCGGACTTGTCCTACGCATTATATCTCATACTTGCCTGAAGATCACATAGGTATATTTGAACTGTTCTCTTTTTCAAATGAGGCTGAAGAGCTTCTATATATAAGGATAGTCTCCTTCCATTTAGGCCAACTTGTCTATCTGTATGTAGGGCAACTTGTCTTCTTGAGGGGATCTGACTTCTTCCACCAACTTCTAATGTCGAATTTTCAAGAGTATATTCATCACATCGAGCCAAGGTTTCATAAGCACATTGACAAGGTCTTGAGGCGTCTATTATAGTTCTTTTACAAGTGTAACAATCCTTCAAATACATGAATCTAATTTATACATTTATGACAAGATGAAAAACCCATAAAATACATAAAGAAGAAGCCTTTTGACCTATAATAAAACTCCTTGCTCATGAAACCCATGAAGCAAGTATTTACAAAATAGATTTTATTATCTTTGTCTTCTTTATTACATAAATTCATAATTACATAGTCATTATGAAGACCGATCCTAGTTACACTTTCCAACAATCCCTCTTAACTAGGGAGGTATTCATAATGGTACATGGTCACTTTCAATCTAAAGAATCTCATAAGAAGAGTTGGATTTGTAACCCATCTGTTTCTAGCATCATATCAATCCAGCATTGTTACATAGCAAGGCATTGACTAACAACTCCATCTCATCATGAGCTACAATTCCGGTGAGACCAATGACTATAAACACCATCATCATTATCTCCAAGGTACATAATCCACCCAGTTGTTCACTGAGTATGACCTTATAGGATTATTCTTATTGGGATAGCTAATCCTCAAAGAATAGCAATCCTCCACTACTCTTATCAGAGTGTTATACCACATTCTCAAAGAGCATCGGATACCATATGGTTACAAAATCCCAAAATACTCCATTCTTTCTTCCAATGAAGACAAAAATGTGTGTCTATCTATCCCTCTCACATAGGGAGGATGCATATATCATGTTTCTACATTCCTCTTCATGGCGTTCACTAAGACTTACGGTTGTTAGTCCTGGTCTAGTGCATGACACATGAGACAGAAAAACATAACTTTCACTCCCTCTTAACCAGGGATGACCAATCCATTCCATAAAGGAATGAAGCCGAGATTTCTCTTGGCTTATTAATTATCAAACTCCCTCTTAATCATGGACCTGCAGCGACTTCATGGAATGTCCAGCTGCTCAAAGTAAATTTATTCCTTCGATGTCATGTTGTGAAGCCTTCTACGGGCACAGACCATCCATCACTTTCATCATTCCTTTAGAGAGTGATCCATCAGTCTTTTCATTTTGTCTAGCTTCATGTCATGTTACTATCTTCATACCATATTTCTCTCAAGGAAATTCCATCCTGCCATATGGTTATCAATTGTGGAAGACATATACTTCCATTTGGCAGCCCTGCATAAGCTGATAAGATATTATTCAATTATAAATATGAATACTTAAATCAGAATTTATCTTAGTGATGATCTTTCACCATGACATATTTATTTTAGGTATTGGCATCCTTCATATATGTTAATGCATCTCCAAAAGATATGTATTTCCAAGGGTCTTCAGCTTTTCCTGAATTCTAATTAGAGTCTACAAATCTTCTCAGGAGATTTCTTAGTAAAGTCTTATTGGCTTCCGGATGATAACTACCTCTTATCATAGTTGCATTTCACGATATCTTGTTTTATTTTTCCACACAACATTGTTTCATTCCTGGGAACTTCTAGTATAAAATTCCTTGTTTGTACACAACCACCTCATATTTCATATGAGGAAATATTATGTTGATTTTATGAGTTGTTGATAATGTCTATTGACAACCTGTGCATCGAAAGATTTTCTGCTTTCTTTGATTATACTACTTCTATATGCAACCATATGACTTGTCTATATAGCATCAGGTGCTAACATAAATATATATTTGTACCTCGTTTCCTTTCTTTGATTCATTCTGCAGTAGAATTCCTTAGAGTGAAGAGTTTTATTCCCTTGACCCGCTTCATCAATATGTCATCATTTTTAATCCCAGAATTCTTCAATTTAGAATTTATCAAGGAAACCTATTTATTTCTTTCTAACCAGTGAGTCCAAAGAGGACTCTATTAGAAAATGTCAGCATATGTTTCCTTATTGATTATTGAATGATGACCTTTTATCTTGATGACTTACTTCTATAAATGTTGTTTTTCAGTGAGGTTCTTAGGAGCCTCTTATAGCATAGACGTCACATATGTGTTACAAATATCCTCCTACAATGAGTGCTCCTCCTTCAATGCTTCCATCATGATGCCAATCCTGGAGTGATGCATTTATACAATATACCATGCTTCCTAACATACTATTTTACAACATGATAGATACCTCTTAAAGAGGAAGATAACCTCAATCATACTATAGATCTTTCACTTCTTCTTTCTTAGGCTTCTTTGACTTTGGTTCTTCCATTTTTCTGACAATATGGGATTCTTCCTTTTTCCTCTTGTCCTCATTAGATTTGGGACAATCTTTCATTACATCCATAACATCGTATCTTATCCATGTTTCTTATTTTCTCTTTGAGGACCAAACTTATAGAATCTTCTCTTTCTCCTTGATATGGCAGCATAGGCTTGATTCTCTTCATTTGATCCTATATCCACTTTAGCTTTTATCCTTGTATATTTTAATTCTCATAGATCTTGGAATGGTGTTGCTTCTTTCTTCCCATGGATACTAGAATTGAAGTTTCTCATCCCTCTGGAAAAGCATTTAGCATCTCTATAGTTATTTCTCTATCAAACATTTCTTCTCCCAATTCTCACAATTGATCTTGTATTTCATAAATATTCATAAAATATGAAGTTTTTTCCCCCTCTCTAGATATCTCCAACTTGTACGTTTCTCGTCTTAGAAATATTACTTCTCCTGCAATACTTATCGAGAATAGCTCTACCAATTTGTCATATATTTTTTTTGAAGATTATATTTTGATACATAGGGGATGAGAGAGTCCTTTATGGATTCTATAAGAATCCTTTGGACTCTTATGTCTCCCTTCATGTATTTGGAATGAATTCATTGTCCTTTTATTCTATGCCAGAAAGTTTGAAACCATAACCAGTTTGTTTCTTTCTTTGTAAAAATACATTTTGATATATTCATAAGAATTCATAAAGATACTTACTTGAGTAGATTATTTTCTTCTTCTATCAACTTCCTTGTTGATGACGATGAAGACAGAAGCTCCCTCTTAGCTTGACTCTTTCAAGAGTGGTGTAAAGCGTTAGATCACCTTGGATACTTGATAATGATGATGATCAAGGATGATGACTTCAGCAAGGTGGCTTGATGATGTCTCCAACAATGTTGATTTGAATTCAACACCAAATAGTTGATGATGGTGATGCCTTATGCACGGTGTCCTTTTTGATGTATCGGTCCTTGAACTTCTTAAGATGGCTTTCAAAAACTGCCTCTTTAGAACTGAAGATTGACTCTTCAATGTGGATCTCTGACTTTTTCTTTATAGAAAATTGATTCTTGATCTCTTGGTACTTTAGTGTCTTCTTTCCAAATAGCCATTTCTTGCCTTCAACGCCTTAGCTCTAAAACCATGTTGAGAATTCGGTAGGGCATCGTTTAATTCAATTATCTACTTGATAATTACTTGTGAACTTATTACTCTTACTTAGATATTATCTTTATTAGCTTATTATGTCTTTCATCAAGTCAATTGTCAAAACACAAGAGACACAAGTTTTAGGCTCTTCAATCCAGGGCCAAAACCTCTCCCTCTTGGAGAGGAAAACCTGCAAGAAATTCTTCTTATAAACTTTCAGTTGAAAAATACCTTGAACATGATAAAGACCCTTGAAAATAGTATGCCACCAAGACCTTGTTACTATTCCTCGCTGCTTCTTCTAGGATTCTTTGGTGGATCCTTTCTTTTTGCGTCATGTTTCACCACACTTATTTTCATGTAATATAGAAGTATCTATCTTGTTGCTTAAGACAAATTCTGGTCTCCTATATCTCGACTTTCTCTTCTACTGTTTAGGCTCCACCTCGTTCTTTCCTCAGCTCCTTTCCTGATTAGATACCCAAACAGTGATATGTATTCTTTTGTAATACTAACTCAAAATAATCTCGGACTTCCCTAAATATATGTGAGGTATTGTAACCCAAGACATAACCTTATATTATCCCTCCTTCGGATCCTTTTAAAGCCTCCTTCCTTCGTTGTTTGATCTCTTCTTTTACACATTGTTCTTTGCATCCTATTTGCAGACTTGTCCGAGACGATTAGACCCAAGACATAGATACAAGAGGGTATCTCTTTCTTCACTAGATAGGCTTCTTCCTTCGTTGTCCTACCTTCCTTCTTCGTAGACCTTATCCTGGCATTCTATTGCAGACTTGTCCTACGCATTATATCTCATACTTTTCCGAAGATCACAGAGGTATATCCGAATTGTTCTCTCTTTCAAATGAAGTCGCAGAGCTTCTATATATAGGGACATTCTCCCTCCTTTCAGGCAAACCTATCAATTCATATGTAGGTCCACTTTTCTTCTTGAGGGGCGCTGACTTCTTCAAACAACTTCTAAGGCTGACTTTCCAAGAGTATATTCATCACATCGAGTCAAGGTTTCATAAGCATATTGACAAGGTCTTGAGACATTTATTATAGTTCTTTTACAAGTGTAACAATCCTTCAAATACATGACTCTAATTTATACAATTATGACAAGATGACAAACCCCTAAAAGACATCAAGAAGAAGTCTTTTGACCTATAATAAAACTCTTTTCTCATGAAACACATGAAGCAAGTATTTACAAAATATATTTTATTATCTTTGTCTTCTTCATTACATAAATTTATAATTACATAGTCATTATGAAGACCGATCCTAGTTAAACTTTCCAACATATTTTTCTTAGGAGGCCCATTTTAGACATCAAAAGTTCTCTAATTTTGTTTCCTCCTTTCATTAGATTCCCTCCTATCTACTAGTTTTACTCCTTAATATCACTTGGCACCAAATATTAGATATTAGATATAATCACTGCTTGGATGATCAAACTTCTATAAAATTTTAAACTAATCCTTCGAATGACATCTCTAAAATGTTAAACTAATCCTTCGAATGTCATCTCTACCAAATAACCTAAAAGATGCCTTCATCATTGTATTCCTTGTTTGGTAGCGCCAATGATATTTCCAAGTATTTTCCTTCAAATAGACCATTAAATTCTTAAAGACTAAATTCCAAACCAAGACAATAAGAATAAATTTTGAGCAAAATATTATCTCGTACTTAGAACAACAATCGCATTTCCACTGTAGAAGATAGCATATTTGCAAAAAAACTGACTAATGAACCAAGTAAACAGAAGACAAACTGCAACTTCTTTAATCTGCTCGTGATTGGCTAGCTTGAGAAGAAAGTATAAAACCAACTCTAAGACCATAAATAACCACTGCTTCAATATGTGCAACCACCATCTTATTGACAAATCACTAAACTTGGATTCCCTTCACCACATTCTCATGTCATCTCAAAGTATTATGTTGCAATTGTGTTCAGGGCTTGGGCAAATCTTGTCTCCAAACCCATTAGCATTATTCATTGTAATTGATCATCCATTCTTGCTTGTGAAAATTGCAAACAAGAAAGGAAAAAATGGCAAGAGTTTGAGATCTAAAAGAAGATTATTTGGTACATAATTGAGCACATTTTTGTAATCGTTCATTGGACAAAACAATTGTATGATTGTTGGGATTTATGTAGCAATTTGTATATTTTCATTAGACGTCTTGAGGCTTGTACAAGCCTACAAACTCAGGGACACAATTTGCCTCACAAAGCTATAGGAATTAAAACTAGCACCTTGCAAATTCACCACAAAACCCCATCTAATAAAACCCCCACATTTCCACTCGAGACGAGAAAATGGGGGGAAGCGGAGCTTTGGTTGGTGCGAAGGTCGGCGTTAGGGTTCATGGCTCTGGATTTGGGGTATTTGAGGCAACGGTTCTCTGTGGCAGGGCCTCGCATTGCTCTCGTGGGCCTGTTTTCATTTGCCCTATGGTGGCTCGATCCTTATCACCCGCACTTGCAGGCCACGGATTCATTTGTGCGGCGGATATCTTCTTCATTTGTTGGACGCGTGAACAGAGCACCATATTTGAACCATTTCTAGGCAGACATGGTTTCCCAAATCACCACGGATCTACAGTGATATTAGAAGTAAACCATGGGGGGCGGTCATTACTTGAACCAGTGGGCGATCTGCGGGCTATTAACCCATCTGGATAGGATTTCTATGGTGCTCTGTGCTGGGGACCCCGACTGCTCATGCCGGTTGGCACTCCATACCTGCCTGCTAAACCAAAGAACAAAAGGAGTTGTTGTTTTACCTCTGAAAATGCATATCGGAGCCGTGATTTCCCCACAGCTAAGGATTCTCGAGTAAGATCTGTGTCTTTTCAAATCTTTATTAAGCTTCCTACAGGCAAGATTATTATCATATGGATTCAAGGAACAGACTCCATAATATATTTGAAGAACAAAATCCAATCTGCTACTGGTTACCTAGCTCACTATCAGTCCTTGATATTTGGGGGGAAAGCATTAGTAGATTCTTTCTTTCTAAATGATTATGCCATAGCTTCTGGATCCTCTGTTTGCCTTAATTTATGACTGAGGGAAGGAAAGTTGGGACAGAACAGAGCTTATGGAAACACCCTGGGTGCTAGTGCGTCCAACACTGCCCACTCCAAAGGACCCACATACAGAAACGTCCTACAAGGGGAAAAAAATAAAGCTGCTACAGCGACTGTGGCCTAGGCAGAAAACACCCCTAAGCCATATATTCTGGAACAGCAGAACTGCGTGCCTGAAATAAATATTGACATTCCTGACATAGACCTACATAGAACCATTTTCCAATCACAAGCTATAATATGCATATTCAACTGCTTCTGGCCCAAACCTGTGGAGCTCTTCCGATGGATTTTTTCCAACTAGACCATGGATTGTGAAATCCACCTATGCTCAAAAGGTTTTTTCATTGTCAAGTTTTCATCAGTTGAGGACAGAGATACGATTATTAAGGAGGGGCCATGGTTTTGGGGATCTACTGGACTCTTCATCACACCATGGTTCCCAGAATTTGATGCCAATACCATGGAGGTGACCAGAATGCCGGTTTGGGTCCAGCTCCACAACCTCCCGCTTCACTTCTAGCAGGAAAGTGTTCTTGAAGGCATTGGTAACATCCTTGGCAGATATATCAAAACTGATATACAACGAATGGAGGAGCGCATCTACACTTTCGCACGAATCTGTGTGGAAGTGGATTTGAGCAAAGGACTACCATAGTGCATTATGTTGAATCACAAACAGCAGAAATGGACACAACACTTAGATTATGAGAACACCGCTTTTCGCTGCCAGATCTGCAGGAACACAGGTCATCTACAAAACACTTTCCCGACAGCCACAAGAGATAACAGGAGAAAGAAGAAAACATTCAAAGTTGCCAAAGGATGGCAATTTTCATCAGAAGAGCCTGAACATCAAAAGGAAGAGGAAGAACCCAACCCACGAGATAGTAAAAAGACAAATATTGATTTGAGTGCACAAAAACAGGGAAATGCAAGAACCCATTGATGCCACTACCATGACACAATCGAATATGGATCCTGGGGCACCAGAAAATGGAGGAAATAAAAGACTACATACCTCAGACACATCGGACTCTGATAAGGACGTTGGAGCACATGCGGTAGAGAACCAGCTCGTCCTTATATCGACCATGCCAACACAAGGTGGTTGGCGGAAGGTTGAAAAGAAAAAAGGGAGGAAAGCCTAATTTCCTCTTCATCGTATTTTTATCTTTACAAGATATCGTCTGTCTTCGACACTACTAGCTAATGTAACATGTAATTTTGTTATTATTAATAAAATTACTTAATTTTTCCTTTTGTGAAAAATAAAACCCCACAAAAGATTTCACCAACTAATTCAGAATCCCACAAGTTAGTAAACACAATTCCATTTTTTCCGAATTTTCACATCGCAGATAATATGTTTAAAGACCTCAACACTGCAACCAATTTAGGAAACTTCCTCAATCGAGAACACTTTGTGTGTCTGTTATGATAGCTAGACGTGTTTTCATTGGTGGAGGATATTTGCATGAAGGACACGTTAGTTGAGTGATGTGCACTGGCAACAAATTTAGGCACTTAAATAACTGCGTTGAAAACATCAAAACCTCGTGTTTGACCTCTCGTAATATTTGTTGGCATCGAGATTCCCTTTGTGCAGTTTCTAATAACATTTTGCAGGGACAAAAACATCTATTGTAACATGGTGTATGGTCTGGCACACTTGGAAAATTCCTCTAACAAATGGCATGAAGGTTTGCAGTGTTGGGCACACCTTTTTTCAATTTATGTGTTTTATTTTTTTATGTTTTATGGTATGTAGTTTATACCACATTGATATGGTAAAAACTAAAATAATTTTATATATAGATGAGCGCCTTTAACATGCATCGACGAGTACAGTAATAATCCTATAAAACTATAATAAGCCTATAAATACCTGAGAAAAATATAATAAGACTACAAAAAATTGAGATCAAATTGGCTTTAAAATCCAATTTTTTATTTGTCAAAAATAGGCAATTTTCCCGAACTTGTACCTCTTTGTAGTTTTACCATATTGGTGAAGATGGAACTATGAAAACATCCATTTTGTCAAAAATAGGCAATTTTCCCGAACTTGTACCTCTTTGTAGTTTTACCATATTAGAGCCAACATTGGTGAAGATGGAATTATGAAAACATCCAAAACCTCTAACGCTATGAAATGACACCATCTAGGAGAGTTATGAAATCACAACAAATTAAGAGCGTTGTGAAATAACAAAAGAAAAAGCACTTATGAATTTTGAACGAAATTTATGAAGTGATAACATTAGCTCCATCTGACTTAAATTTGGTCTTGATTTGACCTGCAGATTTGGTGTCGTGTTGACTTAGATGGAGAGTGGCCCCTAGGCCCAAAAAATTTATATAAAAATTTATAATAAGCCTATAAATACCTGAGAGCATAAATTGAGACCAAAATGGCTTTAAAATCCAAGTTTTTATTTGTCAAAAATAGGCAATTTTTATGAACTTGTACCTATGTCATTTTACCATATTGGCGCCAACATTGGGGAAGATGGAGCTATGAAAACATCCAAAACCTCTGACGCTGTGAAATCACCCCATCTAGGAGCACTATGAAATCACAAAAAATTAAGAACGTTGTGAAATAACACAAGAAAAAGTGCTCATGAATTTGAATGAAATTTATGGAGTGATAACATTAGCTCCATCTGGGGATGTTTTCCTCCCATTGAGGCAATAAAGAATTTAAATACCAGGTGTTGACTCCATTAGGATACCCCCAACACTTTCTTGTAACCTTCTTTGAATTGTGACCTTATTCAACTAAAACCAAGTTGCAACCCAAACTAAAACTGTTGAAACTAACCACGTTGAAAAACAAGTTGGAAGCTCAAACTGATACCAATTGTTGAAAATATTGATGCTGAAGACTGAAAAGTAAAATGTTGAAACATGATCCTACTCTAAAATGGTGAAACGTCTATGTAAAATCAATTGATATCAAAACTCCAATGTAACCACAAAAGCAAATGGCTATTTGAAAAAACTTGGCTTTCACTCTCCTTAAGAAAAAAGAAACATTTGAAAACTAGCAACTCAAACTTCGATTGAAACTGAAACCCATGGTCTATGAAAAACACAGAATTTTCCTTTCCTGATGATTCCAATAGAGTGGCAAAAGGATATTGAAGAACATGGATATGAACTTCTTGTTGATGAACAAAAAGAGAAAGACATGCTTTATCCATAATTGTTGGTTGTTCATGTTCTCTATATTCATTTTCAAGATTAAACTCCAAATAAATGCAATAATTTGTTTATGAATCTCATCATCATCTATATCATATGAATGATGAATGTCTAGAGGTCCTTGTTCATGCAATTCAACATAGACCTCATTTTTATCTTCACAAACATGGTCTTGAAACAAAGACTGAGAAAATTAACAATATGAAGAAGTAAATGAACGATTATCCTCATACTCTTGATAACATAAATACTAGCAACTTTACTACAAGTGTTTATCAAGTTCAAGGGATAAAACATGACCATCTAAAAAAATATCCTGATCAGTTTCATTTTCAGTCAAGAGAGAAGCTATTGTTTGCTGAAAAGTTTCCAGAGTATGACAAGTAGCCTCTAGGTTTTGTTCATGATGTTGAAAAGGGTTTCCTACAAAGCTTCAAGAATATCTTCATCCATAAACTCCTCTTCAGCATAAACACTTTCCAAATGTTCAATGAAGTTTTCAAAATTCTCACAACAATTCTAAACCAATGACAAATATGGGTAGGATTATTTATATTTGTCATAAAATACTATATGAAAATTCTTTAAATAATATAGGCTACCGGGTGGTAAATTTTCATACCAGGATCTAGCATTTCCCTCCAAGGATACCATGAACATTTTCATTAAACAATCATCATGAAACTCAAAACCAAGCCTATGTATATGCATATGAAAATTAACCAAATGAAACGTAGCATCATCCCCATCCTCATATTTGAATCTTGGCATATATGATTGCTAATCTATAAAAGGAATATGATTTGGAAATCCAAGAATATGAGTGTGATTCATAGGAGCATACCTTGCAGATTGTGGATCCATCTTGATATAGTGGAGTCGTCAAATAGTTCTTCACACTATTGAGTCTTCGGCCAATAGAGTCGCCATGAAAATTTTGAGTTATGGATTCATCTAAGAATGGATTCGTCAAGTGAACGATGTACAACTTAATGGTTTCTCATGGTTTTTCAGCGTCAATGGTCAGATCTAGATCTTTGTCATACTCCCAGTTAATATTTCACCTTCATTCCCCAGCAACGACGCCAAGATGTTAGCACTTAGAATTTCACTAGCGTGTGATGGTGAATCCATGAGGTAACCTTCAAACCAGGATTTAAGATTGGAATTTGGCCCTTCCAACCCATAGAGGACTCTCTCTACAACTCACCTGTCCAAGGTCACTTCAACAGTTGGTTGTATGCTCATATCAGTGGCCAAATCTTTGGTAAGTGAGGGATTGCAAAAGAAATTTGGTTGGGAAAGAGAAACAATCCATTGGGCGATGGAGTCAAATAGGTTGAGAGTTAATGAAAACTGACAATAAACTGGCTCAGTAAGTAATCATATTTCAGAGACAAGTTAGACACATTTTCCTTAGAAATTATGTATGTCGTTGTAGCAAATAGTTGAAAGGAGAAAATAGTCCACTGCAATTGAGCATGAAGGATGAATCTAAGAGCAGCTTTAGAGGAAAGGGTTGCAAATATTTGGATCTATGAAACATAGAACTAAAAAAAAGGATGAATTATGTAACATTTACTCTCATCCAAATATTAGAAGACAATACATGCAAACGGTATAACTGAGAAGAAAAAAATTACATAAGAAAAAAGGATAGACTGGGAAAAATACATCATATGAATCTCTCATGTGACAAACTCAATACCACTATCGTTGAACAATATTTATTGATCTCAAAGCCAAGTATGATACAAAAAATGTCCCCCAAGAGTTCACAGGTTTGAACCCCTCCTCTTTACAGAAACCTCATTTAAATAGCAAAACGATACCTAAACTTCATGTTGATTTTCTGGTTGCTAGTATTGTTGGAATGTTCCTCAAAATATCCTCGCTACTAGAGCGTTGGGTTGTGTGTTGCCTTAAACTTGGTCTTGATATGACTTGAAGATGCAGTGTTGTGTTGACTTAGATGGAGAGTGGACCCTAGGCCCTAATGAATTTTTATATAAAAGCTTATAATAAGCTTATAAAGACCCAAGAGAAAGCTTATAATAAGCTTGTAAAGACCTGAGAGCTTATAAAGACCCAAGAGAAAGCTTATAATAAGTTATAAAGACCCGATAGCATAAAATACCCAAGAGAAAGCTTATAATAAGCTTATAAAGACCCGAGAGCATAATTGGAGACCAAATTGGCTTTAAAAGCCAATTTTTTATATTCCAAAAATAGGTAATTTTTCCCAACATCTATCTCTTTTTTGTCTTACCATACTAGTGCAAACATTGGCGAAGTTGGCGCTACGAAAACCTTTGGTGCTACGAAA
Organism: Pinus albicaulis; assembly: GCA_034641835.2. Taxonomy (NCBI): domain Eukaryota; kingdom Viridiplantae; phylum Streptophyta; class Pinopsida; order Pinales; family Pinaceae; genus Pinus; species Pinus albicaulis. The sequence continues at coordinate 208,195,215 of CM076573.1, read as the reverse complement.
TCACCCTAGCTAGGAGTGCTACAAAATCACAAAAAACAAGAGCGTTGTGAAATAACACAAGCAAAAGAACTCATGAATTTAAACAAAATTTATGGAGTAAAAACACACTAACATTGGGAGTATGCATGAACAATGACGAGCGCATTAAGACATTGGGGAGTGTGCACTTACAATGGAAGAGAATTCACTAACATGATAAACAACTTAATCTTGAAATGCAGCTTAAATCACAAGCCCTATCTCTTAACTTCTCTTACACATTTAATAGAAGCATTTTCAATGTATCCAAAATTATTTTATCATGTATTTATACATAATGGATCTTTTGATTTCTCCTAAAGAAATAATTGTTAAATGTGAAATGTGATAAAATATTATATCATAACTTTTGCTAAATAATCTTATCTAAGCATTATTATAGACATGAGTACTCTCTTTAAGGACTAGTTGCAAAATGTGAAATGTCAATTTTTTTTCAAATCAACAATCATAAGAGAAGGTTCTTCAAATAACTTATTTTTGCAAAGGATTGTGTATTTTAATCAACTTTAATCAAATTGCTAATTATCTTGTCATTTAAAAATGACCCATTAACATGAGGAAACATAAGAAATGTCACACAATTATGTTTGTTTGATTTGATTTATTTCATGTTGATTACAAAGAAATAGATGACATCATATTAAAGAATTACATGAGATTGAAAAGAGTAATGACTAACCAAAAAAAAAAATTCAAGTCTTAATTTTGTCAATACCTAGGAATGAAAGTTACATAGAAATGAAAGTTTAACTTGTTAACAAATTATTCTTTTATAACATTTCATATATTTAATTTGGTGCCTCGTTGTGAAAGTTTCAAGGATTGGGGTCATTTACAAAAGAATATTACATCTAATCACATTAATATGAATTAAATTGTGATAATCATTCATTACAACCCCTTCATTACATGAACAAAGATATATTCAAATTTCTTAACTTGTTAACATTTAATAAAAACAAAACAAAACAAAAACAAAAACAATATCAATACCTAGAATGAATTGTTAAATTGATGTCTTTATCTAATTCAACAATATCACAAATTGAATCTAAAAAAATTACTTTATTTAAACATTAAAGTCAAACAAAATCAGTGTGCTTGTTTATTAAGCTCTATAACTATGAAATTAGCCAATTTGAATAATAAAACCATTTAGAAAATAAAGTATGAAATTTCAATACTAAGTGAAATTGATTAATATGTTGGTGGCTTAATGTTCACATTAAAATTCTAATTCTAAAGCAATGGGTCAAGCCCATGTATCTGGTCTATTTCAAATCAACTGCTAATAATTAAATATGCATTATTTAAAACGTGTCTCTTGTCTATTTCAAATCAACTACTAATAATTAAATATGTATTATTTAAAACTACTTGTAACATTTTGCTTTACAATGAACAACAAAAAAAAATGAGAACATTCATTAAAAATCGTTTAAAACAAAAATCACCTAACATGTAATAGGCACTTGTATAATAGGTTGTGAATGAAGCTTCGATAAGCAAGGGTGATGGACTTAGTTGGGAATTCAATCAAACAAACCTTTGATGAACAAGGGCAATGGACCTAGTGGGGAATTTAATTAATGAAGGTTACACCATGGTTTTAAGTGCAATGTTTCTTATTATTATTATTTGATTGGGTTGAGCTTAGGAAGGTGTTAATATGTTTATTAGATAGAAGAAGATTGATATATTCACAATGGGATGTGTATTACTAGGAATGTGTGAGGTACAAGCGAATCTAGACGCCCCTTGAAAAGTTTAATTCTCCTAAAATGGCTTTTATCTTCAAATCCCTTTCCATGAGGTTTGAACCCGTGATCTAATTGAGACTAAACTCTACACAAACCAACTAATATACACCAACTGTTCAGTGTTTCGTGTTATTAAAAATCATATAAAACCAAAAAAACTTAGCATATAATAGCTACCTTTCTATTGGGTTGTGAACGAAGCTTGGACAAGCGAGGGAAATGGACTTGGTGGGAAAGTCATTGTGAAAGAATTTTAAAATAGAATGGAAAATCATTTTGCACTAGTGGAAAATCCATTGTGAAAGAATTATAAAATAAAATATTGCTTGTAATAATTAAAAGAGAAGTTAAAAAGATAAAATATATAAGAAAAAAAATGCCGTTAAGAAATTGAAATATAACTTCACACGCATACATATACACACTTTGCATTGCTCGAAATTGATTTCACATTGTGGCACCTTCTAAGCCACCTCATTATTTCACTTATTTTTTTCTAAATCAAATTTGTCAGTATAAATACTAGTGAGAAGGTATGTGTTTTTTTCAAACATAAACCTCCGGGACAGATATCTTCCATATAAATGAATTAAAATAATCATCATTGAATATATTTTATAATAAATTTTTTGTTTATAAAATATGAAATAACTTTCAAAAAAAGAGGACTCTAAGGACCTTCAATATGTCATTTATGCATTCAACATAAAGAAAATATTGTGCATATTCTCATTTTTTTTTGTCCTTATGTTCCAACATTATGAGATGAAGGACCAATTGTATTCAGAAAAAGAGAGGGATAAGGAAAGCCTCATACACACCATGGAAAATAGGGGATCTAAAGCTTTCAAACAAACCATAGCAACTTTTCATGGGAGTTTTGATGTTGAAAGTGTTGAAAAAAATAAATGAATATTAAAAAACCTCTCCCCAAATGAACAATAATATGGAATAAAATCAAAAGTAATATTAAAGAAACAATCCTCATAAGCCCTTCATCCAATTAGGATTCTAAGCCTTTATCCCTCCTCTAATAGGATCAAATATCTTAATGCCACTTCTCTTTCTTCCATTGTTCATCGAAAGCCCCTGCTAATCCATTTTATTGAGATGGGGCCTCTAATGGAAAATCTAATCAGGCCAGTCTTGGTGATGTCTTTAGAGATCATATATACAACATCTCGCATATTTATGCGAGAACTCTAAGATGAAAGAAACAATTATGCAAAGCTACTCACCTTGGAATTCAGTTTACTAATTGTCATTCACGACAACTATTTGTGTTTACAAGGGGAAGGTTATGCTCATCTAATCATCAAAATTTTGAATAAGCTCCAACAAAGCTCTACTCCCTCTAAAATTTCCAAAATTTCACATCTTTAAAGTGAACTTAGAAAAATTAAAAATATCCTTCTAGAATCCTCAACATCATAACTCTACATGTTAGAAGAACTAAGGAAAATTTAGCCAATTTTCTAGCCATTAAAGATCTAAAACATGTTGTGACTACATTGGACAAGAATTGTAACACAAACATTCAAAGCCACCTATAAGATACATGCCTTAAAATTTCACAACTAGATCTCCCCACCCCTCCCACCTCAATCCCCCCCCCCCCTCCCACCCCGACTGAGGTGGCACCATGTTAGCCATAATATATATTATTAATAGCCACCAACCACCTCCATTACACTCAACTGAACTTAGACAGATGGTGAATGAAGGATGTAGTTCAACATGCAACATGCTTGGGGCTTATGGAAACTGATGCTTCACTCCTCTTAACAATACAAGGAGTTTCATCCCTACCTACAATATGTTTTGGAGTTTACTTCTCACCCACATCTAGTCATTGTGAAGAATGATTAGGCTCATTCAATAGTCGGTATGATATCCTACACTTACCTAGGACTAGACTCATCAATTACACACATCACAAGATAAGTATTTTCACCTAGTTAATTTGGGTTTCAATCTTTAATAACATTATTGTTTCACCTTTCTCTTAGTTTAAAAGTTAGGTAGACACTCCTACTCTTTGGGAATGTGCATATCTCCCTACGACATGGGATGTTCCCTTGCGTTGAGTTCCATTCCATTCTTATGGTCAATGATAATATCCACACCTAATATTTTCCTGTGTTATTCATATTGTTTCGTCTCATAGAAACACCTAATAGGTTTACCCTCTTGCTACTGTCATTTCCCATATGTCGCTGAGGTACCCTCACTAATCGCTCTCTCTTCCATACTCACCATATCATGAAACTCCTTATGCCCCACAGTCAACTTATGGCTTCGTCTCCTATAGCCAACCTTTTATCATGACCTTTTTGTGTCCAATCTATCAACCTGCTATACTTTAGCTCTTTGTTATCCCTTCCTAGTGTTTTTGTCTCAAGAACAAATTCAAGAATGCCTAGGAATAGCACTGATCAGTGTTATTATTTAGGGGTGATTCAAGCGTGGTTGCATAATCCATCCCTGCACATGGGCTAATATCAACACTAAAAACTCTATTGTCATATATTGGGAGAAGACAACTTAAGTGACACAAAATGAAATAAATCTGACAAAATCAAGAGTTTAAAAACGTTTCTTACAAGGTAAAGTAGTAAAAAAAATTTGGACAATAATATTAATATAAGCATAAGCAAAGGAATATTTAATATATATCTCTATGAAATTGATATCTATCGAAAAATGAAAACAATATTGGTCAAAGCACTCATTGAGAAAAGCAATACAATTGTGTATTGATGCTCTCCATGATCCGGATTTATGTAGGAACGCAAAAAAATACACATATAATGATAAATACAAATATGCAGTGGCAATAACACTTCATTTCATTAATATCAAAGAACTGAAATTTGTTACAGACAGAATGGAAATAAACTAGCTATGGCGATGGTAGCTTATCTCTGAGAAAATATGTGGTGGCTACACGTCGTTTAACTGTGTTACAATGAGGCTCGAAGGCCTATTTATTATTGAAAAACAACGGAAAACCATCAACATCCAAAAACCTAACCCGAGAAGATGAAGCGCCAAAATTATGGACCTCGTTTGGGTCAATTGGTACATCAATCTTCCTGGGGACATAACTTAGGCATACAATCTTCGTTTGACGCGTTCAATACCTCGTTAGAAATATCTATATGAGGACTACAACTTTTGATGTGATCAACATCGAAGGAAATTACATGTTGCTCTTGGTTTCCAAAAAACACGTCGTTTAGGGCCTCAAAACGGCTCTGGAAGTTCAGGACTTGAAAAACTGCTAAAAATAGTAAGTTGTGCTGAAACTTTAAAAAATAAAATAAAATAAAATAAAAGAACCGATGGTGGGGATTCAAATGGAATAGGTGGATAGCCATCAATATCCACATGGACCATTCCTCTCCCCTTAGGGATCAATGGTCCCCATTGTGCTGAGTTCCTCCATGAGATGAGGCAAATTTTGTTGAACTTGGTATTTGATTTGTCAAAAATGTCATGGACCTGCCGACAAACGTGCTGGATGCATTCAATAAATTTGGTTTCTTTATCAGCCTTAGACAGTACATGTGTGGATTCTGTTTGTGTGGTCGCATGAGGAATGGAAGCATCAAGCAGCGCGCTCCTGGGGTCAGGTCAATGGAGTGCTTAATCTGACAGTGTGGAGGAACCTTTGTGGGTGAGGAGAAAATGTCATCGTATTCCTCCACGAATTTTTCCATCTGTTGTTGCCGTGTAGGGGAGCCTTGTTTCGAGGTTGTGGCCACGATCTTCTTCTTGCCCTGTGGGCTAATTATAATGCAAATAAATTTACTGGTTTGGTAAACAATCTTACTGCGTTGTTTTGCAGTAGTCAAAGAGATGGCAAGAGGCGATACTACCTCTAGTATCATGTACAATTTATTTTCCAAAGTAATAACAACAGCACGAGGCCTAGACTCATATAAAACATGTCGCTTCCACAAGTATGGTTGGCCCAATAATACATCAAACACATCAAGACGAGCAACATCACACAATACATCATCCGTGAATGGCTTGATGTTGTACAGAAGGTGGCACTGTTGGCGAACACGAAGATCTCTTCCTTGGTGAAGCCACTCAATGGTATACGGCTACGGGTTTGTTGTGGTGGGTAGGCCAAGCCGCTTCATGACCTTTGATGAAACGAGTTTCTTTTGGCTTTCGTTATCGACAAGGAATTGCAGTGGAGAACTCTTCACCCACATCTGCGAATGGAAGAGGCACTCCCCCTCCTTCGGATCCTCAGGATCCTCCCTGTGGAACTTGGTAGTGGAAACAATGGCACTGGGATCTGCATCAATGATCTGCTTCCCTCTGTCATCACCCTTGTCGGGTTCTTACAAGGGAAAGTAGTAAAAAATGTTGGACAATAATATCAATATAAGCACAAGCTAAGGAAGATTTAATAGATATCTATTGGAAAATGAAAACAATACTGGTCAAAGTGCTCATTGAGAAAAGCCCGATAAGAAATACCATTGTGTATCGACACTCTCCAATTATAGGTCCAAAAGTTGGACCATAAGGTATCCTTGGCCAAGAAGATAATTCACTAAACTTGATGAAGAGAATACCATAGATCTCTGCCATTCCTTCCTGGTATTTTCGTCTCAAGAGAAACTACACGAATGCTTAGGCATGGCATTGATCAGTGTTATTATTCAGGAGTGATTCAAGGGTAGTTTCATAAGCCATCCCTTCACAATATCAACACTAAAAAATTTATTACCATCTATTGGGAGAAGACAACTTAAGTGGCCAAAAATGAAATAAATGTGACAAAAACAAGAGTTGAAAAATGTTTCTTACAAGGTAAAGTAGTAAAATATGTTGGACAATAATATTAATACAAGCACAAGGGAAGGAAGATTTAATAAATATCTCTAGTAAATGGATATCTATTGGCAAATGAAAACAATATTGGTCAAAGTGCTCATTGAGAAAATCCCAATAAGAAATACTCGTTGTGTATCGATGCTCTCCAACTATAAGTCCAAAAGTTGGATCATAAGGTATCCTTGGCCAAGAAGAGAATTCACTAAATTTGATGAAGAGAAGACCAAACTGCAAAACTCACCCTGTAGGTAGCTATGTTAGACAACACTTTTTTTCTTTAGTTTCTATCAGAAGGTAAATTTTCTAAACAATCATATTTTAAGAATATAGGTAGGATAGCGGAAAATCACACATTACAAGATTTATGGAACTTCTATATAAGGTTATTTTTATGTTTTGGTAATGATTTAAATGGATTACAATACTAAAGCAAAATTACAAACACAAGATATATATATATATATTCCCCTATTTTTAATATTAGATAAATAAAACAAAACTCAACTTCTCTACTAATTCTTAAATATTGTGGCTGAAGTACCCTCACTAATCGCTCTCTCTTCCACACCAACCATATCTTGAAACTGCACATGCCTAACAGTCAGCTTCTAGCTTCATCTCTTATAGCTAACCTTTTATCATAACCTTTTTGTGTCCAATCTATCGACCTCCTATCCTCTAGCTCTTTGTCATCCCTTCCTAGTGTTTTTTTCTCAAGAACTACAAGAATGCTCAGGCATGGCACTGATCAGTGTTATTACTCAAGGGTGATTCAAGGGTGGTTGCATAAGCCATCCCTGCACATGGGCTAATATCAACACTAAAAATTATATTGTCGTGTATTAGGATTAGGCAACTTAAGTGACCCAAAATAAAATAAATATGACAAAAAAAAGAGTTCAAAAACACTTCTTACAAGGTAAAGTAGTATTCATATAAGCACAAGAAAAGGAATATTTGAATATTTGATAGATATATCTAGGAAATGGATATCTATTGGCAAATGAAAACAATACTAGGCAAAGTGCTCATTGAGAAAAGCCCTGTAAGAAATACCATTGTGTATCGACGCTTTCCAACTATAGGTCCAAAAGTTGGATCATAAGGTATCCCTGACCAAGAAGAGAATTCACTAAATTTGATGAAGAGAAGACCAAACTGCAAACCTCGCCCTCTAGGTAGCTATGTTAGACTATTTTTTTCGTTACTTTTTATCAAAAAGGTAAATTTGCAAAATAATCATATTTTTTAGAAATTCACACATTACAAGATTTATGGAACTTGCGTATAAAGTTATTTTTATGTTTTGGAAATGATTTAAATGGAATAAATATTAAACCAAAATTTATATATATATATATATATATATATATATATATATAAGATAAAGAAAACAAAACACAACTTCTCTACTAATTCTTACATGTCGTGCAAGGTCGTCTTAGCCAAGTCAAAAGTGTGCAAGGTTTAAGAGTTCAATGTAATACAATTTTATTGCAATAAAGAATTATATCTTTTTCAAACTTTCTCACCACAGTGTTTTCATAAAAAATGTCTCAATAAAAGACACTTTGAAAAGCAAATTTATTAAAATGAAACTTTGACGTATTTTTCTCTCAAAATAATAATTAATTCTACGTAAAAGTGAATGTGACCTTGTCTCCTGTCCATCGGGTTTTGGATAGACGGTATTCAGACACGTTCTTAAGGCACTCTTAGATGTTAAGTCACTGATTCAATTCCCCGCCCTATTCAGTTATTATTCTTAGACATAACTATAATGTAGTCTCAGCCAACATCAAACTTACAATAATATTAAAAAACAAACAAAATACTATCCTTTCACACTTTCAAACCTTTATAACACCTTAAATATTAGAGTATTCACTCTCCACATTAATAACAATACTCGGAAATAAGAATTCGAGCATCTCCCTTAACATTGTCTCGATGGTGAGATGGTAAAGATGGTAAAGTAATAGAATAGACCAAACTTTTTGTGATATGGATGGATATTTAGGAAGATTCAACATTAAAAAGAAGAAAAGGCATGGTATAAAACATAATGTCTCCATATTTCTCAAATAGTTTGAAAGATGTTTCTTTGCTCCATAAGCATAGACAAAAATAGGTACAAAGTATCTTAATATAGATTGATTTATTTCACATTATAAATATAAACCGATATTATTCGGTGTTTTCGGTGACTTGAAAACATAAGCATTCCAAAAAACCTATCATCCCTCTTCTTCTTCGTTTTGAAAAATTTATATTAACTTAACTTATTTGTTTTTTTTACACATTGTTTATATTAATTTATGATTGATCCATTACTTATTATAAATATAAATTTAAATTAATATTTTTTAATAGGTTGATAATCCGTAAAATTTCGTGGATATTTTATTGGAAAATTCATCACAAGATATCTAATAAAGTTATAATTAAAATTTGAAATTCTACACTATTTCAGGGTTATTAGATTTTTGGATCTGTAGATTTATTGTTAATAGTACATGTATACAAATGAAAATTGTGCAGAAAATAAAGAACGACAAAATAAAAATTCACACAAGATATGATCTAGAAAACCCTTTCGAAAAAGAAAAAAATCGTTGGAAGATGAGGTCACTCTACTCTCATTCTTTGAATGGAAATATGGCTACGAGTTCAAAGAATTATGCCTTGTGGCATGTGGGCTACTACACTGCACAAATTCTCTGTTTGTTCTATCTCCTATCCCTCTTGGTTATTTTTGCTCAACAATAAAACAAATGCACTCTGAAGAATGAAACCCATTTTCCACCTAGTTGCTTGGTTACAGTACAACCAGATAGCCTACTAGTGACTAGTTTTAATTACATCCACTCTTAAGCAGATTTACAATAGACTCTTCTAGAGTATTCTACATCATAATCACGTGGTTATCCAACTTTTCATGAATGATGATGGGAGCTAACATGGCATCCTCTTGAATTATGGTGGTGAAAACAAGGTCAACTTCCGAGTGGGATAACTTTCGCATACAGACTCTGATTGACGTGATTTTTGCACCAATGGAAATGTTTTTATGTGTAGAAAAGGAAATAAATGTGTTGCACTAAAGCGTCGAAGTTTTACACCCTAAAAAACGTTGTTTGATGCCTCAAAATTCTCCCTGAATGTTTCAGACTCTAATTTGTCAAATTGGGTCTCGCCAGTAAAAATGGTCTGAATAGTTATCCTCCATTTTTTCCACTTTGAAAGCATCGAGATGGATGATAAAGAATATAATGATCCAATATGGATCACACCTCACCATTTTGGGAGGCTTTTGGTCCCTAAAAATTTTTATTGAATGAGGTGAGAAAATTTTTCCTCCACCTTCCCTCTAGTGTACCATTTAACTTTGCCTAGAAGTTGTCATTTCAACCTAATCTATCAAAATCCATGTTACCACTGCCTTGTAGTTCTAAACATCTTCTGCAAAATTGTATCTTTTAACTCTACTTGAGCATCTGGTGTCAAATCCTTTACAAAAGGAAAAACTTGTTCCTCTTCCTGATCTAGCATGGAAGGCTCATAAAGTTTCAAATTATCTACATTCACAACTAAATAAATGCGCATATATGGTGGTAAATTGAGTCGATAGGCATTATCACCCACCTTTTCTAGTATCTTGAAAGGACCATAGCTCAAAGCCTTGATTTTCTTACCAAGCCCCTTGTAGTATCTCTTTGTTCAATTGTAGCCAGACTTTGTCCCCCACCTTGATGATTTCTTTATTCGATGTTGATCATGTTTGGCATTATATTTCTCTTGTGGCTTTCGCAGTGTCTCTTGTACATGTATATGGATTTGTCTGATCTTCTCTATAAATTTTTCAGCCCTCAAGACGTCCCCTATAAGATCTTCCCTTCCTCCTTGTTGTCCATGTCCATATGCAATGTCCAAAGGTGAAGGCAGCAATGTTAAAAAATGCAGCAAGAAATTCTCAATTTGATTTTGCCTTTGATTAAATTGAGAAAATTTAAATTTCCACACTAGCCGACATCTTGGATTTAGTTAACTAAGGTAACATGGATCTTGTCACTAAGTGAGCTAAATTCAAGTTGGAGTTAAGTTCAATTAAGCATGTGTGATTGTTAATTTGTAACAATCAAGGTCAGTTATTTCAAGTTGTTTTTAGTTCTAATTGTTGGAGGAACTAGTAGAAGGTCAGTTGTGTAGTAGGACTTCAATCAAACTCAATTATCATCCAATTAAACGATCAATCAACCCAAAATAGCTAGTGCATGCAGAGAATTTGAGTTCCCTAGTTGTGGTGGAGATTCCGAGGCAGTGTAACATCATTTGTAAACTAGTCTTTAGTGTACAAGTGTTGCATGCAGTCAGATGATCAACCTTGGGAATCATGAAATCCATTTTGGATAAATTCCTAAATAATAGGGGCATAATTTATCAAGGAATTTCGCAAGGAAATAGGGGCTCAAGCAGAGGCAGAAATTGACTAAAACTAGGTCAGAGCTTGTGAGTGAGCAGAGAGATAGGTTACTCATTTGCAGATTGTGCTCAGTTGAACAAAGAAACTGTAATACATCTCTATTCATCAAATTAATGAAGCAGAGATTGGGGTTTTTAGCAGATTGTTTTCCCGGGAAAAACATGCATGTGTGTTAATTCTCATTGCATGTTTGTGATTGATATTCAAAATTGTGAATTGACTTCCGCATAGCAGTAGAGTAGGTTTATATCTTGTGATTTTGATTAAAACTTCATGAGCAGTGGCAAATCTACATCATAATTTCTACATGGTATCGGAGCAAGATTCACACTAGAGTAGGAATTTCGAAGTTGTTTCTTAGGAGGTTTGAATTTGCAGTTTAGTGTAGCAAGATCCCTTCAGATTTGGGAAGATTACCTTCAATGGGCCCAGGCTAGAATGTGCCTTGGAAGGAAACTATAATTTCATCGCATGGAAGGATCACATGGAGGCGGTATTGTATGACAATGGATTGCTAGAATACATCAATAGAGATGTTGCAAACCAACAGAATTTGCTGCCCACAACCTAGCCCAGTGGAAGAAAGATGTAGACAAGGCGAGGAGAATAATATTGGAGGGAGTACAGGACCACATTGTCACCATTCTCCACAGGAAAGAAACTCCTTATGCAATGTGGAAGACACTAACAAATCAGTTCCAGAATAGCAACAACTATAGGGAACTAGCACTCAAAGATGAACTTCGAAATATCAAGATACAGAAGAATGACACTATTCATCAATATTTGAGCAAGTTCACAAAAGGTCGTGATGAGCTAGCAAGTGTCGGTGCTATTGTTTTAGAAGATGATCTAGTAAGCATAGCACTTTTATGCCTTCCCAAGCATTAGCATAGCTACGAAGATTTGGTGAATGGTAGGGAGAAACTATTGAATTGGGAACGCTTATGGTCTAATTTGGTACATGAAGAAATAAGGCGGAATACCAGAGATGAGACTTCATACAAGGGAGAGGATGAAGAAAATTTTTAATTGGTTGGAAATGGAAAGAAGGGAAGAGGGAAGAAATATCAAACCAAACCAAAATCCATCCAAAGGGACAAGAAGAAAGAATTGTTCAAAATTAAATGCTTCCATTGCCATGAATTCGAGCACTATGCCACGAAGTGTCCACACAAAAAGGCAAGCAAGAAGACCTCAAGAGGAGCACTAGGTGAAGCATTGGCTTCACAGATCGAGCTTGACTTTACTCTTATCGCATGCATGGCAAGCACAATGATGGGGAGCATGTGGTGTACAGATTTTTCTAGTGACCTGGAAGAGAAAGATCTTCAGATGCACGTCGAGATGGGGGGCAACGAAAGGTACAGCGCAGCGTGGATTGGTATAGCCACCTTTCAGAGGGAGTCGAGATCCCCTCTCAGGTTAAAAGATGTCATGTTCGTTCCAGGCCTAAAGAAAAAATTCATCTCTATTGCAGTTTTAGAAGATCGTGGTTATGATGTGATCTTTAGCAAAGGAAAATCATTCCTGAGACACATAGCCACGGGACAGTTAAATCAGATCAGGGGTTCGTTTTAAGAACATGTACAAGCTAGATGTGGAAGACTGTGTTGCATTAAGCACTAAGGCAGAGAAAGTGCAGGGTCAAGATGTCGGTTAACTTTGGCATTAAAGACTTGGCCATTTGCACCATGGTTCCTTTAAAATCATGTAGCAGGATGTATGCAAAGGATGTACCTTGGAGAAGTACACAAAATCCAAATTCCATTATCGAGACATCAAAGCACGTGCAGTCTTGGAAAGGATCCACTCTTATGTTTGTGGACCTTTCTCAACAGCCTCCACTGTTAGACACAAGTATTTTTTCATTTTTATTTATGACTTCTCAAGGAAGTATTGGATATTCTTCATGCAAAAGAAATATGAGACATTCTCCAAGTTTGTAGAATTCAAGGCACTGGTTGAGAAAGAAACCGGTAAGAAGGTGAAAGCTCTCGAGAGCGATAATGGAGTTGAGTACGTGTCGAATAAATTCAAAAATTTATGTGTGAAAGAAGGCATTCATCGATAGTTGACACGCCCCACAACCCACAGCATAATGGGGTCGCTGAGAGAAAGAATCGTAGCTTTGTAGGAGTTGTGAGAGCTATGTTGCATGACCAAGGCCTACCTATGCATTTGTGGGTTGAGGCATGCAACACAGTTGACTATTTGCAAAACTAGAATCCTCGTCGGAACCTTGGCATGATTACACTGGAGGAGGCTTTCTCGGGGAGAAAGTTGGACATGTTGCACTTCAAGATTTTTGGAGCCTATGTCTACTTCCATGTCTCAGAAGAATCAAAGAAGAAGCTTGAGTCAACAACAAAGTTGGGAGCATTTATGGGTTAAATAGAAACTCCTCACAACTACTGTGTGTACTTTCCATCCCTCAAAATGACAGTTGTGCAAAGAGATGCAAAGTTTGATGAAGAGAAAGTGATGTGGTGCTCTCTTGATAGGGAGCTTCAAATCCCACTAGAAGAGGAGTTTTTAGCTCCGAAGGAGGAGCCTCAGCGAGTTGTGGAGCAGCCACAAATGGAGGATCATAGAAGAGGCAGAGTGGAAACATCCACTCAAGCAAAATCATCCATAGAAGGTAGAAAAAACACCAATGACACAAATTGCTTTCCCCGGGAAAAATATTGTGTGCATCTGTGTTATTTCTCATTGCATGTTTGTGATTGATGTTCTAAATTGTGAATTGAATTCCGCAAAGCAATAGAGTAAGTTTGTGTCTTGTGATTTTGATTAAAACTTCATAAGCAGACGCAAATCTACATCATAATTTCTACAGGAAAATATCTAAAACAAGTTTCAAATGGTGACTTTCATGTAGAGGTGTCGACTACTCTATTGTAAGAATGTTATATATATATACCATATTTGCATCCCGTGCCTTAGGATGCTTCTGGATGTATCCCCTCAGAAGTTGCACCAATGTCCTGTTGACTACTTTTTTCTTTTCATTTGTCTATGGTTGGAATGTTGTATATCTTTTCAACTCTGTATTCATCTTCTCCCACAATGTAGTCCAAAATGCACTAAGAAATCTTGTGTCCCTGTCTAAAACAATGTTCACTAATATCCCAAAATGCACCCAAACTTGTCCAAAGAACAAGTTTGTTGTTTCTTGCCCACTGATGGTCTTCTTACAGGGAACAAGAACACACATCTTGTTGAACCCATCAACTACCATGAACAAGTAGTCATGTCCCTTCCTAAATGTTGGTAAACCTTCCACAAATTCCATGGAAATGTTTTCTCACAGACGAGTGGGTACAGGTAAGAGATGATATAGACCATGTTTCATGTTGTTGGGCTTGTTGGTACAACAATGCACCCTCATATGAACCTAGCTACTTGCTCTTGCATCTTGGGCTAATACACATACCTCTGCAAGTTGGCTACGGTCTTCCCTACACCAAAGTGCCCTACAACCTTAGAGGTGTGAGCCTCTCTAATTAGCAGTGTTCGCTTACCTTTAGGAACACATAGCTTATCCAACCTGTAGAGTAACCCATCCTAGAGATGGTAGTCATTCGTGTTGTCGCCATCATGCACTTGACCCTGACTCTGCAACTGCTAAACACCTCTTTTAAGTCTTCATCCTTTGAATATGTTTGCATGTTTGCATCATGGGTGAATGTCTAGATGTGCATAAGAGTACCCAAAGTTGTGATCTTTGATGTGGGTTGTCTTGCAAGCATGTCAGCTAACTTGTTTGTGGTGTCCTTGTACTTGATCACCAAATGAAACAGCCATAGAAATCCCATCAATGCCTAGTTTGTTGTAGCTTACTCTAGGCCTGCAAGTACTGTAGTGGTCAGTGACTCTCATTTTCCATCAGATAGTGCTTCCACTTCTTCACAGCTTGCACCAAGGCATATAGTTCCTTATCGTAGGTATGGTAGTTAAGACCTACCTTATGAAATGCTTCATAAAGGTAGTATACAGGTTTTCCTCCATACATAAATACCGCTCCCATAGCATACCCACTCGCATATGTCTTCACTTCAAAGGGTTGTTGCAAGTTTGGTAATGCCAAAATTGGTGTTTGACTAATCTTCTTTTAACTCCTCGAAAGCCCTTTGTTGACCCTTCCCCACTAGAAACTCTTGCCACTTGTTGTTATGGCATAAAGCAATGTTGCTACTAATGAAAACAAAGCTATGAATTTCCTTAGGTACTGTGATGCCACAATGAAACTCCTCACCTCAGAAATATTAATAAGGCACTGGCTATTTCATGATGGCCTCCATCTCGAGAGGATCTATCTTTAGCTCTCCACCTATCACATACTCCAAATACACCAAACATTGTTGTGCAAACTCACACTTCTCAAGATTTGCTAGCAGTTGATGCTTCTTTAAAGTCTCCAACACCCAAGTCAAATGTAAGATGTGCTCCTCCAAGGTAGCATTGTATACTAGTATATCATCCAAAAAGACAATAACAAACGAATCTATAAAAGGGTGCAATACATCATTCATTAATCTAAAGTTGGTGCATTACATAGGCCAAATGGCATGACTGACCACTCATACAAACCTTGCCTAGTTTGAAGGTAGTGTTCCAGGTATCTTCTTCGCTAACTTGAACATGTTGATATCTGAACTTTAAGTCCATCTTGATGAAGTTATCTTGAATATAGTTCAGATGAATATACTGATGAAACATCTGAAGACATTTCAGATGATGTTGTCTCTATTGCTCCTTCTATATCTTCTGATATTGGTTCAAAGAATTCAAATCCAGTTTTCCATTTTGTGCCTCCACAACTCACTCTGAATTCTTTTTTCCCCTATCCTAAGACAGTTTCTCAGTCTTCATCTTTGCCCACTTCAACCTCTGTTAATACTGCCGAAAGTTCTTTTCTTAAAAAGATTGTTAATACTAACAATATTCTGTATATACCTGTTGAAGTTCAAGTTAAAGGAGCTTGGATTAATGTCGATGCTTTCATCGATACCGGTGGTTCTAATAATCTAGCTCGCCCTTATTTGTTCAAAGGTTTATGGAAACCTTTACAGAACATTCTTGTCTCCGAGACTATTGGCGGATCAGTTAATCTCACCCATTATTTAGATAACGTTTCTTTAAGAATTGGGGGGATTATTTTCAAGTTTTCTGCTGTTCAACATTATGATACTTCTGCAAGTTTGTTTCTTGGCATTCCTTTTATTAATTCATTTTTACCAGTGACTATCAGTGAAGATAAATTTATCTTCAACATAAAGAAAAAGGCAATTGCAGTTCCAAGACTCACTTTTGCTAATTTTGAAGCACGGAAAGAAAATATCCAAAAGAAAGCAGGTACCAGAAGAAGACCTTTGAATGACTCTAATAATTGGCAAGAAGTGTTGCAGATTTATGAAGACAGGAGTCAGAATAAAACCAAGCATAAAGCTAACAGAAATCCTGATTGGTCGCCTGAACAGATGACTATTTTTGATGAACTGCTGAAAAATTGCTCAGAGAATCCACAAGCATTTTGGAGTATAGCGAGTCCTCAGCAAGAGATTGAAACTCTTCATGACAATGAGTCGAAGAAGCTATACCATGTACTCAAAGTGGTGAGAAGTGAAAGCAGATTGAATAACTTTTGAATCTTCAATTGATTGAACCAAGTGATTCTCATTATTCATGCTATGCTTTCCTGGTAAGAAATCATTCTGAAATAATAAGAGGTAAAGCTAGAATGGTGATAAATTACAAACCATTGAATGCTATCACCAAGAGCTTCAATTATCCTCTGCCCTGCCAGGAAACCATTATGCAGAAGATTCAGCACAGCAAGATCTTTAGCAAGTTTGACATGAAATCTGATTACTACCTGATACAAATTAAAGAAGAAGATCGGCGTAAAACTGCTTTCACTTGTCTTGCAGGATTCTTCCAGTGGAAAGTTGTTCCCTTCGGTTTGAAGAATTCTCCTGCATTCTTTCAAAGACGTATGGATTTTATTTTTGGAAAGTATGATTTTATTGTTGTGTATATAGATGATATTTTGATCCATAGTCCCGATCTTGAAACTCATATGCAGCATCTGCAGATTTTTCTTGATGAAGCCCGAAAGCACGGCATAGTGCTTTCAGAAAAGAAAATGGTTTTGTTTCAAGATAGTATTGATTTTCTTGGTATTCATATTCTTAATGGAAAAATCCAAATGCGACCTCATGTCCTCACGAAAATCCACTAATTTTTACGGTATCGGACGTTGTCTTGATTCTATTATGGAAACTCTTTTACGCACATCTCTGATAGATCGTAAAATCATTAATGAAGTAGATTCTTGAGGTACATTGAATGTGACGATCCAAATGAATCTCATAGTCAGCAGAAAATCCTGAGACTTGGAATCCTGACAAGCTTCATGCGGCGGTGTTTATAAACTACCTATGTCTTATGTCTTTAAAGAAGAAGTCTTTTTGAAAGAGGTAGAAGTATTTCAGCTAGATTTTTGGTGTCCTTCATTGAATGGTAGCTTTAAATACGATGTTTTTCGATGATGAAATTAAAGTTCGGACAATATGCCAAGGATAAAAAATATAATTATCTTCATTTGGTGGTATCGTATTGGTCTTGCTCCTTTGTTTCGCCATGGTTTAAATACTCCTTTGTATTCTTGAGGTTTTTGATACCTAACACCGAACATGACCATGCAGAGATAGGAACTATCATGGGTAATTTATCCACAGGTTGTTAGTATGGCACTATTTATCCTGATTACTCTATAATTATGTCAAATATTCACCTGAAAGACTATTGGAAATTAATGACCAGGGTTCAAGGTCTCCAATTGGCAGAAGATAGTGAGTATCTCTCTGTATTAGTTCAAAATTCCTTCCAGTTGACTAATACTACTCATCCAAAGTTAAAACAACCTGTTTTAAAGAACAACATTGTTGGTCTTTCAAATGTAAGTTGAGGAGTTTCCCTATATGATCTGACCGAACTTCCTAACAAGTGGTATTTCCAATAAATCCATTGCTAATGACAAGAAGCCGAATCAAGACTCAAACGTATTCTTATCTGCGACGGTAGGGTGTTATTCCCTCCCCAAACCGGGAGATTCCCTGGTACGCAGGTATGTGTTTCCTATCTACAATTTCTGAAGCATCTTCTTCAAATAGAGTTGGTATTCTACTCCTATTGAAGAAGTTTTCCTCGAGCCTCGGTTGTCTTCAAGCTGAATTGTATATACGGAAGAGCTCATGCCCTTCTTTGTAAATAGAATACCTTTTGTATTTCTAGTACATTGTCTCCTATAGAAAGACAACATGTGCAATCGCTCGCTTTTGTAAAGGTGGAAAATGGTCGCCCAAAACAAAATTTTGCACCACCTCTTCAATATCTAAAACGGCCACAGCTCGGTGATTGTGCCTACGATTGAGCATATTGCTACAAATCCTCTTTTGATTTAGATCAAGTTTATCGGTTAAGAGGAATTATCTTACCACTTGGTGTGCACATGCCGAATATGTTCTTGATGATCTCGGCTCTCGGTACGAACAAATTCTTGCTAATCTCAAGCTTCTCCAGATGAACAACAAGAAGAAACGCGAGAGAAGAAGCCAAAGAAAGAAATAAGAAAGAAAGAAAAAGAAAGAGAATCAAGGCTCCTACATTTTCTCTTATGGATACTCCCAACTATTGGGATATTGATGAAAAACAAGAAGAAAGTGGTGTTGAATCTAGTGTCCAAGCCTCTGAAAAGAAACTAGAACTAGCTAAATCATTACATTTTCAGAAGCCCAAAAGTGAGATAGCCACTTTGGAAAATGTTGCCACTAAGTTTCCTTCTTTCATTTTACCTTCTTTACAGAAATCACATGTTTTTAGAGAGGTTCCCAAATACCCACGGGTTGAAGAAGACCTGTTTCCTACTAATTCTAGTGGATATGTTTTAGATCTAGATAAATCTAAAAATCCAGCTGAATCCGTTAGAGTTTGGATTGGTGCCCTCTATCAAATGCAAGTTGTCTCTAGACTTGACAATATTTCTATTTTTGCCTTAGCCGAAAAAGGATGGCCGGAATTGTCTATGATTGGTGGATGGGCCCATCGGACGAAGAAAGGATGAATGTAGCTGTTGCAGGATTAGCTACATTAGAACTGCTACTCAAAACCCAATTTGTTCCTGAACCAGCAGATGAGAAAAAAAAAATCATTACAGATTTGGCACGTATGGAATTGAAAGATGTCAAATTTTTAGAACAGTTTGGCACTGATTATATGGCCAAAATTTATAAGGCCAATCTGACTAATGATTCTACCCAAAAGATTTCATTTTTATCTAAGCTGCCTGGTAATCTAGGAGATTTAATTATGAAAGATCTTGAAGTCCAAGGAAAGAAAATTGATCAAAATAATTGGATAGATCTTTTATTCAGATGTCAGGAAAAAGTTAAATATCTCTGTTGGCAGAAAAATGCTCAAAACTTTTCTCCTGGTCTTGATGTTTGTCGTTCTGTTTTTCCATGGACTCCATTTAAGAAACGAAAATCCAAAAAGTATGGCAAATACAAACCGAAAAGAGTAGCCAATCCCAGAAGGCCTTTCCGCAAGTTTAAATATCTGAAAAAGCGCTGGCAACCAAAGAAAGACAATGCATGTTTCATCTGCAAGCAAGAAGGTCATTTTGCTCGCAAGTGTCCTAAGAGTTCCTCTAACAAGTTAAAAGCTTGTTTTCAAATTGATGATTTTGTTGATCATTGGTCTATTGTTGATTCACAAGATGAAGTATCAGATGTATATATTCTGACTGATGCTTCTTTGTCATATTCTGAGTCTATTCCTGAAACTTGTCAGAAAATGAACCGATGTGTTGATTCCGATTGTGATCAAGACACTGAATTGCATTTCAGTGATGCATATAGTTCAGATGAATATATTGATGAAACCTCTGAAGACATTTCAGATGATGCTGTCTCTATTGCTCCTCCTCTATCTTCCGATATTGGTTCAAAGAATTCAAATCTAGTTTTCCATTCCTTGCCTCCACAACTCACTCTGAATTCTTTTTGCCCCTATCCTAAGACAGTTTCTCAGTCTTCATATTTGCCCACTTCAACCTCTATTAATACTGCCGAAAGTTCTTTTCTTAAAAAGATTGTTAAGACTAACAATCTTCTGTATATACCTGTTGAAGTTCAAGTTAAAGGTGCTTGGATTAATGTCGATGCTTTCATCGATACCGGTGGTTCTAATAATCTAGCTCGCCCTTATTTGTTCAAAGTTTTATGGAAACCTTTACAGAACATTCTTGTCTCCGAGACTATTGGCGGATCAGTTAATCTCACCCATTATGTCGATAATATTTCTTTAAGAATTGGGGGGAGTATTGTCAAATTTTTTGCTGTTCAACATTATGATACTTCTGCAAGTTTGTTTCTTGGAATGCCTTTTATTAATTCAGTATTACCAGTGACTATCAGTGAAGATAAAGTTATCTTCAACATAAAGAAAAAGGCAATTGCAGTCCCAAGACTCACTTTGGCTAATTCTGAAGCACGAAAAGAAAATAGCCAAAAGAAAGCAGGTACCAGAAGAAGACCTTTGAATGAATCTAATAATTGGCAAGAAGTGTTGCAGATTTATGAAGACAGGAGTCAGAATAAAACCAAGCAGAAAGCTAACAGAAATCCTGATTGGTCACCCGAACAGATGAATGTTTTTGATGAATTGTTGAAAAATTGTTCAGAGAATCCACAAGAATTTTGGAGTATAGAGAGTCCTCAACAAGAGATCATAACTCTTCATGACAATGGGGTCAAAGGAAAACTTATACCATGTACTCCAAGTGATGAAAAGGAAATTAGAAAGCATATTGAAGAACTTTTGAATCTTCAATTGATTGAACCAAGTGATTCTCATTATTCATGCTCTGCTTTCCTGGTAAGAAATCATTCTGAAATAATAAGAGGTAAAGCTAGAATGGTGATAAATTACAAACCATTGAATGCTATCACCAAGAGCTTCAATTATCCTCTGCCCCGCCAGGAACCATTATGCAGAAGATTCAGCACAGCAAGATCTTCAGCAAGTTTGACATGAAATCTGGTTACTACCAGATACAAATTAAAGAAGAAGATCGGCATAAAACTGCTTTCACTTGTCCTGCAGGATTCTTCCAGTGGAAAGTTGTTCCCTTCGGTTTGAAGAATGCTCCTGCATTCTTTCAAAGACGTATGGATTTTATTTTTGGAAAGTATGATTTTATTGTTGTGTATATAGATGATATTTTGATCCATAGTCCCGATCTTGAAACTCATATGCAGCATCTGCAGATTTTTCTTGATGAAGCCCGAAAGCACGACATAGTGCTTTCAAAAAAGAAAATGGTTTTGTTTCAAGATAGTATTGATTTTCTTGGTATTCATATTCTTAATGGCAAAATCCAAATGCAGCCTCATGTCCTGACAAAAAATCCACTAAAAATTATGCAGTATGAGAATTTTTTGTCTCAATTCTGTTATGGCAAATCTTTTACGTTCTTTCTCTACAATAGATCGTAAAATCATTAATGAAGTCGCTTCTCGATCTGTTGAGTCTGACGATCCAAATGATTCTCATGAATCTGTAGAAAATCCTGAGACTTGGAATCCCCCGTCGCTTCATGCGACTGATGTTTATAAACTGCGTATATCTTATGTCTTTAAGAAAAAGTCTTTTTTGAAAGAGGTAGAAGTGACTATTAAGATTTTTGGTCCTTTTGTTCAGATAGTAGCTTTAAATCTGTTTTCTGATGATGAAATTAAGAAGTTCAGACAATATGCCAAAGATAAAAAAATATAACTATCTTCATTTTTGAGGTATTCATATTGGTCTTGCTCCTTTATTCCGTCATGGGTTAAACACTCCTTGTATTGCTGAAGTCTTTTATACACGACACCAGAGCTATGACCATGCCCGAATAGGAACTATAATGGGTAATCTGTCCACAGGTTGCCAATATGGCACTATCTATCCTGATTATTCTATAAGCCTGACAGATATTCACCTAAAAGACTATTGGAAATTAATGACTGGAGTTAAAGGTCTCCAATTGGCTGAAGACAGTGAGTATCTTTCTGTATTAGTCCAAACCTCTTTCCAGTTGCCTAATACTGCTCATCCAAAGTTAAAACAACCTGTCTTGAAAGATTGTGTCACTGTAGGTCTGTCTAATGCCCAAGTTGAAGGTGTCCTATATGATCCTACTAAACTTGCTAACAATTGGTATTTCCAATATAAGTCCATTGCTAATGACAAGAAGCCAGAGTCTAAACTTAAAATAATTGCTATCTCTGATGGTCACATAAAGCTAATCCCTCCTAAACCAGAGATTCCTAGACCTCTTGTCAGACCCCGAAGATATGTTGTTCCTATGTCTGTTTCTGAAGCATCTTCTTCAAATAGAGTTTATCGTCCTCCTATTGAAGAATTATTTCCTTCTGAGCCTCAATTGTCTTCAACTGAACTGTATATACCAGAAGCCAAACCTTTCCTTGCTGTAAATAAAATGCATCGTATTTCTAGTACTCATTATCCTCCTGTAGAAGAATGTCAATATGCCAATCATCGATTTGTAAAAGGTGGAAAATGGTGGCCCAAAACAAAACTTTGTACCACCTCTTCAATGTCTAAACAGCCTGCAACCCGTGCTGACTGTGCCCCTCTGATTGAGCATAATGCTACAAATCCTACTAATTTAGATCAAGTCTATCAGATTGGGAATTATCTTACCACTTGGTGTGCACATGCCGAAGATGTTCTTGATGATCTCGGTTCTCAGTCTGAACAAATTCTTGCAAATCTAAAGCTTCTCCAAGATGAACAACAAGAAGAAAGGCGGAGAAGAGAAGCCAAAGAAAGAAAGAAGAAAGAAAGAAAAAGAAGAGAATCAAAGGCTCCTACATTTTCTATTTCTATGGATACTCCCAACTATTGGGATATTGATGAAAAACAAGAAGAAAGTGGTGTTGAATCTAGTGTCCAAGCCCCTGAAAAGAAACTAGAACCAGCTAAATCATTAAATTTTCAGAAACCCAAAAGTGAGATAGCCACTTTGGAAAATGCTGCCACTAAGTTTCCTTCTTTCATATTACCTTCTTTACAAAAAGCTCATGTTTTTAAAGAGGTTCCCAAATACCCAAGGGTTGAAGAAGACTTGTTTGCTACTAATTCTAGTGGATATGTTTTAGATTTAGATAAATCTAAAAATCCAGCTGAATCCATTAGAGTTTGGATTGGTGCCCTTTATCAAATGCAAGGTGTCTCTCGACTTGACAATATTTCTATTTTTGCCTTAGCCGAAAAAAGGATGGCCGGAATTGTCTATGACTGGTGGATGGGGCCATCAGAAGAAGAAAGGATGAATGTAGCTGCTGCAGGATTAGCTACATTAGAACTGCTACTCAAAACCCAATTTGTTCCTGAACCAGCAGATGAGAAAAAGAAAATCATTACAGATTTGGCACGTATGGAATTAAAAGATGTAAAATTTTTAGAACAGTTTGGCACTGATTATATGGAAAAAATTTATAAAACCAATCTGACTAATGATTCTACCCAAAAGATTTCATTTTTATCTAAACTGCCTGGTAATCTAGGAGATCTCATTATGAAAGATCTTGAAGTCCAAGGGAAGAAAATTGATCAAAATTATTGGATAGATCTTTTATTCAGATGTCAGGAAAAATTTAAATATCTCTGTTGGTAGAAGAATGCTCAAAACTTTTCTCCTGGTCTTGATGTTTGTCGTTCTGTTTTGCCATGGACTCCATTTAAGAAACGAAAATCCAAAAGGTATGGCAAATACAAACCGAAAAGAGTAGCCAACCCCAGAAGGCCTTTCCACAAATTTAAATATCTGAAAAAACGCATGCAACCAAAGAAAGACAATGCATGTTTTATATGCAAGCAAGAATGTCATTTTTCTCGCAAGTGTCCTAAGAGTTCCTCCAACAAGTTAAAAGCTTGTTTTGAAATTTATGATTTTGTTGATCATTGGTCTATTGTTGATTCACAAGATAAAGTATCAGATGTATATATTCTGACTGATGCTTCTTTGTTAGATTCTGAGTCTATTCCTGAAACTTGTCAGAAAATGAACCGATGTGTTGATTTTGATTGTGATCAAGACACTGAATTGCATTTCAGTGATGAATATAGTTCAGATGAATATACTGATGAAACATCTAAAGACATTTCAGATGATGTTGTCTCTATTTCTCCTTCTCTATCTTCCGATATTGGTTCAAAGAATTCAAATCTCGTTTTCCATTCCTTGCCTCCACAACTCACTCTGAATTCTTTTGCCCCTATCCTAAGACAGTTTCTCAGTCTTCATCTTTGCCCACTTCAACCTCTGTTAATACTACCGAAAGTTCTTTTCTTAAAAATATTGTTAAGACTAACAATCTTCGGTATATACCTGTTGAAGTTCAAGTTAAAGGTGCTTGGATTAATGTCGATGCTTTCATCGATACCGGTGGTTCTAATAATCTAGCTCGCCCTTCTTTGTTCAAAGGTTTATGGAAACATTTACAGAACATTCTTGTATCCGAGACTATTGGCGGATCAATTAATCTCACCCATTATGTCGATAATATTTCTTTAAGAATTGGGGGGAGTATTGTCAAGTTTTCTGCTGTTCAACATTATGATACTTCTGCAAGTTTTTTTCTTGGCATGCCTTTTATTAATTTAGTATTACGAATAACTATCAGTGAAGATAAAGTTATCTTCAACATAAAGAAAAAGGCAATTGCAGTCCCAAGACTCACTTTGGCTAATTCTGAAGCACGAAAATAAAATAGCCAAAAGAAAGCAGGTACCAGAAGAAGACCTTTGAATGACTCTAATAATTGGCAAGAAGTGTTGCAGATTTATGAAGACAAGAGTCAGAATAAAACCAAGCAGAAAGCTAACAGAAATCCTGATTGGTCACCCGAACAGATGAATGTTTTTGATGAATTGTTGAAAAATTGTTCAGAGAATCCCTGACATTTTGGAGTATAGAGTCCTCAACAAGAGATCATAACTCTTCATGACAATGGGATCAAGAGAAAACTTATACCATGTACTCCAAGTGATGAAAAGGAAATTAGAAAGCAGATTGAAGAACTTTTGAATCTTCAATTGATTGAACCAAGTGATTCTCATTATTCATGCTGTGCTTTCCTGGTAAGAAATCATTCTGAAATAATAAGAGGTAAAGCTAGAATGGTGATAAATTATAAACCATTGAATGCTATCACCAAGAGCTTCAATTATCCTCTACCCCGCCAGGAAACCATTATGCAGAATATTTAGCACAGCAAGATCTTTAGCAAGTTTGACATGAAATCTGGTTACTACCAGATACAAATTAAAGAAGAAGATCGGCATAAAACTGCTTTCACTTGTCCTGCAGGATTTTTCTAGTGGAAAGTCGTTCCTTTTGGTTTGAAGAATTCCCTTGCATTCTTTCAAAGATGCATGGATTTTATTTTTGGTAAATATGATTTTATGGTTGTGTATATAGATGATGTTTTGATCCATAGTCTAGATCTTGATACTAATATGAAGAATCTGCAGATTTTTCTTGAAGAAGTTAGAAAGCATGGCATAGTGCTTTCCGAAAAGAAAATGGTTCTGTTTCAAGATAGTATTGATTTTCTTGGTATTCATATTATTAATGGCAAAAGTCCAAATGCGGCCTCATGTCACGACAAAATCCACTAATTTTTACGAGGTATCGAGCCTGTCTCGATTCTATCATGGCAACTCTTTTACGCTCTTTCTCTACTCATTCGCTCTTTCTCTACGATAGATCGTCGAGTTGAATCATTAATGAAGTAACTTCTTGAAAATTGTTGAATACGACGATCAAAATGAATCTCATGAATGCGTAGAAATTCCTGAGCTTGGAATCCCTGTCGCTTCAATGCCATGATGTTTATAAACTAGCTGTGTCTTATGTCTTTAAGAAAGTCTTCATTGAAAGAGGTAGAAGTAGGCTATTAAGATTTTTGGTCCTTTTGTTGAGATAGTAGCTTTAAATATGTTTTACGATGATGAAATTAAGAATTTGATATAATTATCTTCATTTTGGTGGTATCCGTATTGGTCTTGCTCCTTTGTTTCGTCATGGTTTAAATACTCCCTGTATTGCTGAGGTTTTTGATACCCGACATCAGAACTATGACCATGCCCGAATAGGAACTATCATGGGTAATTTATCCATAGGTTGTCAGTATGGCAGTATTTATCCTGATTACTCTATAAGCCTGACATATATTCACCTGAAAGACTGTTGGAAATTAATGACCGGGGTTCAAGGTCTCCAATTGGCAGAAGATAGTGAGTATCTTTCTGTATTAGTTCAAACTTCCTTTCAGCTGACTAATACTGCTCATCCAAAGTTAAAACAACCTGTTTTAAAAGACTGTGTTACTGTTGGTCTTTCAAATGCCCAAGTTGAAGGTGTCCTGTATGATCCTACTGAACTTCCTAACAATTGGTATTTTCAGTATAAATCCATTACTGATGACAAGAAGCTCGAATCAAAACTTAAACGTATTTCTATCTCTGATGGTAGAGTCAAGCTTATTCCTCCTAAACCAGAGATTCCTAGACCACTTGTCAGACCACGTAGATATGTTGTTCCTATGTCTGTTTCTGAAGCATCTTCTTCAAATAGAGTTGATCGTCCTCCTATTGAAGAATTTTTTCCTTCTGAGCCTCAGTTGTCTTCAACTGAATTGTATATACCAGAAGCTAAACCTTTCCTTGTTGTAAATAAAATGCACCATATTTCTAGTACTCATTATCCTCCTATATAAGAATGGAAATATGCCAATAGTCGCTTTGTAAAAGGTGGAAAATGGCCGCCAAAAATTTTTTTTTGTACCACCTCTTCAATGTCTAAACAGCCTGCAACTCGAGCTGACTGTGCCCCTCTGATTGAGCATAATGCTACAAATCCTACTGATTTAGATCAAGTCTATCAGATTGGGAATTATCTTACCACTTGGTGTACACATGCCGAAGATGTTCTTAATGATCTCGGCTCTCAGTTTGAACAAAT